>LBNU01011253.1:19775-35045 GCA_014162995.1 Artemisia annua
CTCTGATTGTTTAACGTTTTGTTCTTTTGGCCTTAAATTCCATAACGTCAGTTTCTAATCATTAATGTTTCATTTCTTTTAAATCTTTAGAAAAAATCATACATTTTGTTTCAAAAGTCTTAACTAAAATTTAGTAATTAGTGAGGTTGATTAGTGATTAGTTGAGATCAAGAAGTGACTGATAGGTTTAATCAATGGAGGTATTGGAATGTCGGGTTGAAGCTTATGAAGTAGGTCTCATCTCGCCGTCTTTATATTTTTCATTTCATTTGGTTATCTCTATCTTTTTCTCTTTATTTTTAGTATGTTTATTGTTATTGCCATGTTTGTTAATTTTATGATTAGTTTAGTTTTATTTTCCATTATAGAGTAGATTTTTATATGCTTGTTAAGTGATTGTGATTTGTGAATTAAGTGTGAAAAACTTAGAAATTGTTGATTAATAACCATTGGTTACTTGAATTTAATTTGGTTATTTTAACGGGTAAAAGCCGTTAGGGTGATTAATTAAGTCTAGTAATTTTACCTAGATAAAAAGAATTGTTTTCAAAATAAACCAACATTGTGAGAAAATAATTTTTTAGACGGGTATTAATTAATTAATCACTTAAAACGATAAATCAGACTTAACGATCTTTTCACCTCACTTGACAAGCATATCCTTTATTATCGCATTTTAGATCTTATATTATTGTTTTGCTTGTAGTTTTCTTTTGTTAGTCAATTTAGTTTTTAAATCTTTTATAAAAACCTTTTGTGATAACTAAGCATCAAACAAAACTTGATCGACGCATTTCAATTCACCACTCCTTCGAAACGATACTCGGGAGATCAATACTTGCCAAGATACTTTAGTATTAAGGTTCGTATAGTCTTTCCATTCTATAAATGATTTTTGATTGAAAAATGACTCTATCATATATCCTATTTTACTATCGCACTAATTAATTAATATCCAATATATAAAATAACTATATTTTAGGCCCGACCCGATGGGGCGTCTAGCTTTAAGAATTTGATTAGACGATAAATTAATAGTAATATAAGTAGGTTTTGTGTAACAACATAAATGAAATAAAATAAACATGCTATTATTAATCAAATAATCAAGTTGAACAAAACAAAAGGTTGACCCTTGAAACAACACCACTTTTAGACATTTCTTGCTTTTGACCCTTGAAACGGCTACATAAAGTTGTCCGTGTAAAAAAAATGGTCCGTAACATACAGAGTCCTACCTTAGACAAAGTTTGGCCTTAACTTTGTTTATTGTCATGACAAAGCAAATGGAAATGGGGAACTCTCTCATAATAAACTGAAAAGACATATTCTTATCGGATGAGCTTATTATCATCCGAGGTATAGCGCAAACTTAGATAACTAATCATAAGAATGAAAGTAAAGTTAATAAAACTAAAAAGACTTTATGAAGGACACGATGGACAACCCAAGTCCCTCCCATCTAGATTCAAGGCCCGCCTGTTTGTCGTCTAGTTTTAAATTTTTTTTATAAGATAAACGAAATAGTAAAATGGTTTGATGGAATAACGTTAAACAAATTAATGTTTGAAGATAACCGAATTACAGATACTTTATTATGTTCACAACTGCCCTTATAAGTCTCCAAGTGCCATAGTTTCTGCATATTTGGTATCAAAGTCTTGGACCTTCTTTTGGGTACACTTGCAGTTCTTTGGGTCTATTTGAATCGCTATGTGATGTAGGCAGCTTATTAGCTAATGAAGAAGGTGAGAAGAAAGAAGAAAATATTTTTGAAGAATCTGAGAAGTTAGATTCAGTAGTTAATAAAGTAGCAGAAGATATTCTTCTTATCTCAAAATATGTTAGTGTTGATATTGAAAAATCTTCGGTGGAAAGAGTGGATACAGCTAATGTTAGAGAAGAAGTTTTGCCTGTCAACGATATCTCAGCAAATGAAACTGAAGTATTTAATACTGAGAATGATGAAGATGCAGACTCTGTTAGAATCTTGAAGGATGATGTCCCTCCTTCAAATGATGGATCTAGGAAAATGCAATTAGAAGTTGCTGAAAATACTTCTAACATTGAAGGTGATTCAGTGGATGGTAATGTTACAATGAAGGACGATTTGTCTGCAGCTTTTGAAATTGACGGGTTTGTTGAAAGTACATAAAATGAAGAGAAAGCAGCTGAAAGTCTAGACAAATAAGTTAACGATAAATTACAGGAAAATGTTTTTGCTGCCAATAATCAAAATATGATCTCTGAGACATTTTTGCTCCAGGAAAGTGAAAAATCTAAAGTTGATATTGAACAACCGTTGGTGGAAAGAATGGATACAATTAATGTTGGTACTCATGTCACAAATGATGCCGATTTTAATGTCCAAAGTCATTCAGGTCATAATGAAAATGTTGATATTATGAATGTGCCAAATGAATTTTCTACTGAGTCTACAGAAATTGATCCTACGGATGTCTAAAATGTCGATGCTATGTGTGTTCAAAATATCGATGCTATGAATCTCCAAAATGATTTTTCTACTTCAGTGATGGTTGGAGAAGAACTTTTGCAGAATGTTACAATGAAAGAGGATTTGTCTGCAGATTCTGGAAATGGTGGTTGTTTCGAAATTCAAAAAAATGTAGACTCCGACAATATCTCTTGTATTCCAGATGAAGCGTCTAAGAAAGAGATTAATGAGCATTTAAATGTCAACACAGACATAATGAATGTACAAGATATCAACACAGAGATTGATGACAAGACAAGAACAGCAGCTGAAGAACATGAGTTGCTTACTCAGGATGGTTTGGTTTTTCAAACAGATGTCCAAAATGAAGTTTCTGTTGGTGTAAGTGCAATTTATGTAGCTTACTTTAAATTTAACAATTTAAAGTTTTACAAATATAATATACATATGTATACTAAATTTTTTAATTCATGTTTTCCTTTTTAGGATTTTCAAAGCAAGTTTGTTGAATTCTGAGAATCTACAGAAGGTCAATCAAATGATGAAATTTTCACTGACGATTCAAAAAAGGAAAATGACAAATTTGAATTTGATTCTGAGTTACCTGTTACAGCTGGATTGCAAAGAGATATTCAGACAGAGTATACAAGTAATATTCAAATGGAAACATTAGATGTTGAAAATGCTGGATCTCTCAAAATTAAAGATTTTGAAGAATGTGACAGTAATCCAATATCACAGACAATTCCATAACCAAATGAGAATGTTTTTGCTATGAATGGAAACGTCAAAACTATTGATTCGCCACATTCATTAGCTATGGAATTTTCTGATATGCACATTGATGAAGTTCCTTCAGCTTCTCAAAATGATTTTTCTACTTCAGTGATGGTTGGAGAAGAACTTTTGCAGAATGTTACAATGAAAGAGGATTTGTCTGCAGATTCTGGAAATCGTGGTTGTCTCGAAATTCAAAAAAATGAAGACTCCAACAATATCTCTTGTATTCCAGATGAAGCGTCTAAGAAAGAGATTAATGAGCATGTAAATGTCAACACAGACATAATGAATTTACAACCAACTAATGATTCTTCAAACATCAACACAGAGACTGATGACAAGACAAGAGCAGCAGCTGAAGAACATGATTTGCCTATTCAAGATGGTTTGGTTGTTCAAACAGATGACCAAAATGAAGTTTCTGCTGGTGTTAGTGCAATTTATATAGCTTACTTTAATTTTAACAATTTAAAGTTTTACAAATATAATATACATATGTATACTAAATTTTTGAATTCATGTTTTACTTTTTAGGATTTTCAAAGCAAGTTTGTTGAATTCCCAGAATCTCCAGAAGGTCAATCAAATGATGAAATTTTCACTGAAGATTCATTAAAGGAAAATGACAAATCTGAAGTTGATTCTGAGTTCCCTGTTACAGCTGGATTGCAAAGAGATATTCAAACAGAGGATACAAGTAATATTCAAATGGAAGCATTAGATGTTAAAAATGTTGGATGTCTCAAATTAAAGATTTTGAAGAATGTGACATTATCTCTGAGATTCAAAAACCAACTAATGATTCATCACATTCGTTAGCTTTGGAAGTCATTGATATGCAAATGGATAACAACAATCCAATATCAAAGAATCTTCCAGAACTAAATGATAATGTTTTTGCTATGAATGGAAACGTCAAAACTATTGATTCGCCACATTCATTAGCAATCGAAAGTTCTGCAAGTGGGTCTGCAGAAATGATGTGTCACACCAGTATGTCTGCATGTGAAGAAGTAAATTTGGATAAAGGAATTCTAATGAATGATGAGTCTTCAAATGAAGATGTTAATATTGAATTTCTTGAAAAGACTTCTGAACATGAAGATCTTTCTCATTTAAATGCACTTGAAAAGAATTCTGAGGTAATTTTTTTAGTAATTATAATAAGTTAAATCAAACTTTAATTTTTTATTTTATTTTTTTTATATTTGTGTTTTATTTTTTTTCAGGATTTAATTGAGAAAAATGAGATTCTTTTAACTCAAGATGCAAAAGATTTAGTTTTAAATGAATCTCAAACTCCAAAATGTATTAAAGGTGACAATCAAAGTCAGATTGAGGTTAGAATCATATATTTTCTTATAAAATTACATGAAAATCATGGAATTGATATTCAATTTATTATGATGTCTCAAAAAGTTTAGCCTGACATAAGTTCTTCCTAATGTTTTTTCCAGGATATAAGCAAAGTGGATACAAATGCATATAAACAAAGGGAAGGAAAAAATGCATTCATTTTGAATCACCTTATATGAACAAGCGAGTGGATACAAAACCAGAAAATGCATCACAAGTTGAGGAACTCTTTCCCAAAATTATTCTTCAAAATTCTGTTGAAGGAAATGTTATGTAAGATATGCTGTTAATTTATTTTATTTATTATATTAATTCTTTTTTGTTTCTCATATTTTATATCTTTTATTTGATACGGGAGAGATATTCGAGTTTGAAATTGAAAATGCCATTCTAAATATTCATATACAGTCTCTTGCGTCTGAGAATGAAGTTGAACGCGAAATTATCGATAACTTTGTGAATATCTTGAATTTTGAAGAAAAATTAACACAACAATATAACAAAAGTTTTAGACGTTTCTTCAAAACTCAAATCATTGTAAGTTAATTATGAGATTTTTAAATGTTTTTTGTGTATTTATATATGTTTTTTATTTTTTTATTATTCTTATTTATATTTATTATTATTTATTATTTTTTTGTTAACAGCCCAAAGATATTGATGAATATAAAAAAGATAGGGAAGCAAAAGTTAAGGAGTTTGATAATTACGTAAAAGATCAGTATGCTAGTCTCAAAGAAGAAATATGTTTGAAAGATATGGAATTGGTAATGTTATTACTACGTTTTATTTTGATGCAATAATTCTTTAACTTATCTATTTTATTATTTATAATTAAATTATATAATTAATTTTTCATTTTATATGTGTTCTTTCCAATCCTTGCATATGAGCATTTTTATGTAATAGTTTTCAACATAAGGAATGGTTATGCTGTCATCTTGGACAACCTTAAATCAGATGCTCCATACGATGGAAAGTACAAAAAAGTTTTTGAATTTGTGGTAAGTTTTGTATTTCTTTAATATTTTTTCAATAATATAAATCTTTTTATGTATATAAGATTCGTACTTGTTCTTATTAAATTAAATTTTAAACAGAAATCTCTGTTGGTAGACTTCTTGGCTCGGAATAAATTTCCAAACACAAATTTGTTTTTGTGTGAAAAGGATGCCGAAGTTCTTAATCTAAGATGGAAAACAAGGAACGACAAAATTAATTGTGGTTTATATGCAATGATTCATATGGAGCATTATGAGTTTGAAGACGAAGAATGGGAAATTGGAATTTTAGATGAAGAAGATGCACAACATCGAATTCAGATGGATGTTTTGAGAAATAGATACATCACTAAGTTCCTTCTGCATGAGATTAACCAGCACAAAAGAAAGATGATACATTTCGCAGAAAATTGGATTTCAAAAAATCTAGATGAATTTGAAGAAGAAGGTACAGAAGCCAAATTAAGAAGGATTAATGAAGAAGATTGTTTGAAGTATAATTTAAGTCCTGCTGAAAATACAAGAAGAACAAAAATTTGAATCCTTCAAAAGCAAATTTTTGTTGGAAATAAACAAAATGGGAGATTTTTTGAAAGGATGCAAGTACAGAAGGAATTTTGGACATAAAAAAATTGTCGGAGTTGACTGTGTAGAAGTTGATGAATATCCAAAATCTTACTCTGTGACATTAGATGACAATTCAAAGCATAAACTTTCATCTTCTGAACTTAAAAATTTTGGATTTCAAGAGTGGAATGAATTTATGTTTTGTATTTTTCATGGCTCTTTAAATGACAAATTGAAGAAAAAGATCATGATTGTAGTTCTCAAACTCTTAACAATGGCGAAAATGATGAATCAGATCTCAGCAGATGAAGCATACCAGAGTTACATTGGATTAACTCCGTTCAAAAATCCAATGAAGCAATATCTTTTTGTTCAGATTTGCAAAGAAGTGTTAGTTGGAGACGCAAAAGTGCCAGATGGAGTTGTTTTTGAACATCTTAAGTACTATAAAGAACCTGTTGAAGGTGTTTGTTTCCTGAAAGATGATAGAAAACAATGCTTTCAGACTTATTCTGGTGTGACTAATCTGCCGCTTCTCCATATGGTTATATTTTACAAGCTGTGCATAACTGAACAAAACGCACCATTTAGAGAAAGAGTTTTGAGAGCATTGCATTTCCAAAAAAACTCCCTGTCTAAACATCCAGAGTTTTATGATGTCTGGGAAGTTGCATCAAAGTATGCAATCAAAGATTATGAGGTAAATAATTTAAGGAATGACTTTTGAAAATTATTTTTTAAGTGTAATTTATTTTTCTGTTTTTAAATTTTCAGAAAGATCAAAGTTCAGATACAGACGGGAATAATATGAAGTTAATTTATCTGACAGATGAAAAGGAGATGATGGATAAGCTTACAGATGTGAATGATCAAAGTAAATTGGTATTTTTATTTTCTCTATAACTGTATTTTTAATTACAATTTTTGTAATTAATCTAAAACAATGTTTTTATATGTAATCTTTTCAGGTAATGGTTGCAGCAGAAGCACTCAATGAATTAAGTAATCCTCAAGTAAGTATTTTTTAATAATAATAATATAATCTTTTTTTAAACTGTATTCTGATTTTAATACCTAATCTAGTAACTATTTTTTAATAATAAATCTGTAATTTTTATATGTTATAGGATATCATTGATTGTCCTGAGCCAATAAGTTTTTTTCCGGGGAGTTTATCAAGTGATGATGATCATTTTGAAGATGATGATGATCATTTTGAAGATGATGATTCTTATGAATCTGAAGATATAAAATGTATTGAAGATGATGATTTTGAAGATGAAGACTCCTATGAATCAGTTCATACTCAAGAAGATATTAATAAGGTAATATTTAAAATAATCAATGGTTATTTTTTTATTATACTATTTGTATTCAGTCTCTTAATACAATAAATGTTATTTTCAAACCCCAGATGAGAAGTGGCGCTGAAACTCTTCAAAATTTAAGCAAAGATGTTAGTAAATGACATATTGTTTTATGGATATTAATCATTTATATACATCTTTTTAACTTTTAATTGTTATTTCCAGGCAGCTGATTCAGTACAAAATAATGAAGATTTAATGGATAAAGTGAATAGACAAAGGAATCCGACAGTTGCTATGAAATCCCCATTCAACATTAGAAAAGTTAATATTCTTTGTAAATTAAATAAGAGAGAAAAGTCTGTTTTAGAGTTGATAAAAAAGAAGAATGCCAGCAATCTTGTGTAAGTTTCTATCATTTTAATTTTTATTAAGTTTTCTATCAAATGTGCTTTTTCTAACATAAAATGTGCTTTTAAATATTACCTTAACTATGCTTATTGTTTTTTATTTTGCAGAGATAAGTTTTTTGGGTCAGATTTGTATTGTAATGTTGACCGGAGCTATTTTAAGAATCTTGTTAATAAAACAAAACATGTTACGTCAAACATCATAGACATTTGGGCTGTTGTTTTGAATGAAGTGGAAAAATTTAGAAGTCCTGGATCGGTTTTAAGATTATTTTTCACAACCCAGGCAATGGTATGAATTTATCGTTTTTTTTTTTTTTTTTTTTATTTTTTTTTTTTAATATTTGTTAACAAGGAAAGCGTTTATTTGTTATCTTATAATATAATTTAGGCACCTCGAAGAGAAAAAAGTGGAGTTGCAATTAAAAAGATACAAGAAGAATTTTTGAAGGCAATTAAGTATGGTTGCGAAAGATATCTTAATTGTAATGATTTATCTGCAGTTAATCTGGTAAGGTCTTATTTCTTTTTAAATCATGTTATTTAATTGTTTGTTTATTCTTAACATTTGTTAATATGAATATGTAAATTTTACAGGTATTTTTTCCAGTATGTAGACAAAATCACTTCTATGTTTATTGCTTCAACCTCTTGAATCCATCGTTTATAATCATCGACAATCTAAAGGAAGGTGCTGGAATATATGGCAATACAACTCAAATTTTGGTATTTTTTTTTTAATTTTTTTAATTTTTTTAGCATAAAAAATATTTTTTTTTTAACTTTCTTCAATATTAAACTTTTTTTCAGTTCAAGTTGTTTTGTCACTATCTTAAAGTGACAAATCATCCAAAGGCTCAACAAATTTCAAAGTGTGTTCCTCGTAGACTTGAAATGGAATGGCAAACATCAAAAAATAAAACTGATTGTGGAATTTTTGCTATGAGGCACCTTGAGTTCTATTCAGGAGTTGAAGACAAACAATGGAGATCCATTTTTAAGGAAAATGGTACCAAGGATGAACTGGCAAAATTGAGAAAATTATATGCTGCTAAGATTTTATTAAGTGATGCAAACAAATATAAGAAAGACATTATAACTGAAGCATCAAAATTGTAAATATTTTTTTGAATTAGTTTTATTTGATTTGTATGATAAATTGAATTAGATGTTGGCTTCATTTCAATCCAGTTATTTCATATTCTGATATTAATATTCTTATTTATATATTAGTTATTTTGATATTAAAAGAAGCCCAGAAACAGAACTAATAAAGGGCCCAAAACAGTCTATAATAAAGCCCCCGAAACAGAACTTGTAAGTTAATCTTTTTTGTTTTTAATAGAGTTAATATGGTTATTAAGATTGTTGTTATGATATAATGATTGTTATTTTGATATTTTAAGATTTGTTATTGTGATATAATGATAGCTATTTTGATATTAAGATTGTTGTTATTATGATATTTAATTCGTATTTTTGAGACAATTGTGTACTTGACACGTAGCTCTTATTCGTTTGACAATTATTCCTTTTTTTGTTATTCTGCTTTTTAAATTGTATTCTGATATTAATTTCGTTATTATGTTATGTATTATGAAATTAAGTTATTGTATAGTTATTATTATTATTTTAATATCCTTAGTTTGTAAGTTTATCTTTTTTGTTTTTAATAAAGTTTATATGGTAGGTATTTTGAGATATAAAGATTTTTGTTATGATATAATGATAGTTATTTTGATATTAAGATTTTTGTTAATAAAGACGAAAAAATAACTTATCAAAATGATAAACTTTTATAATAAAAAATGTTATTACTTTTTTCACAACTTTCAAGTAAATAGTTGTACTTTAAATATCATATGCTTTCAAGTGTCTATAAATATCATATGCTATCAAAATCTTTCTTCATTTTTGCTATTCATTTTTTAAGTCTTCATTCTTTATAATTCTTGTAATGATTGTTGTTGTATACAAATAAGTTTTCTTTTATGTTTTCTTCTTTTATTCTTCTTTCTTTTTAATATTGTTTTATGATTACTCTTTTTTATAAATGAAATCTAGATATTATACCGAATGACGCTATGCATTATTGTTGGATCGTTATACTCTGACCAAACTATTTTATATAGCTTGTTAAAGGTTTAGCAGTCTTGGATAAATCCTAAACTACTAATAATGAAACACTGAATTACTCTGTTTAAGTATGCGGAATTACTTAACAAAGCTAAGAAGAATAACAAACTTCAACGATTATATTAATCACCTTGATTCTGCTTATTAAATACAGACTCACAAACAACCCTAATATCTCTAATATCGAACTTTAGCTTTTCTCTCTAAAATCGTATATCGTATATCTAACTAATATCGACCTAGGGATCCTTTTATAGGCACAAGGAAAACCCAAGTCGGTTTACAATACTTGTACGACAAGTAAACTAACTCTAATTTAGAATATTCTAGACTTTACATAATATTCCTTAAACTAATCTCTAATATCGTCAGTCTTTATCCTTTAGCAGTACTTTGACTTTATCCAATCGAGCAGTACTTTGATCATGAGCAGTACTTTGACTTTATTACTTCAGCAGCACTTTGATGTCCAGCAGTACTTTGATCTTTATACCCCAACAATCCTCCCCTAACTTGAATTCCACTTGTTTGATTTCAAGTTTCCATGTGTAAGCTTTATCTTCAAGGAAAGGTTGTTTCTTTGAAAGTCATACTTGTTGTTTTCTTATCATCAGCATGTAGTATCTGCAATCTTCATCAGCAACAATCTTTTGTCTTTATAGCAACTTAAATTTCTTCTCAGCTACTCAGCAACATAAGATACATCAAACCATGTTAAGTTTCATACTATTCTCATCACTTCCAGGTGTATTAACTCCTGTGAGTGGTGAATCATTGAAAATTAATGGATTTTGATGTCTCTTTACCAAAGCCATTAACTCTGGAGTAGCCAATGTTTAGGTTAAGTAAACCATGGTACATTGATAACCATATGATTTTTAGCAAATCATCAGCTATCAACGGATTTGAGTAGTCTTTACCAATAGCCGTTTGCTTTTGGACTAGCTAGTTCTTTTAGTACAACTACCATGGTGAACTAATTACCATATGAATGGATTTTCCACAGCCTTTACCACAAGCCATTTTCTTGTGGGCTAGTCAACTCTTCACTTATCACAGATATGGTGAGTTGAAAACCATACAATTTTTAGTAAATTGTCAACTAAAAACGGATTTGATTATCACATCAGAGCCGTACCCTCATGATGAGTCAAACTCTTTCTTGTCTGTTAAACATGGTGAGTTGAATACCATTTATTGTGTAGCACAAGTACTAACACCATGTTCATCTCCAAAAACAATTTGTTGCTGTAAACATTTGTGCTTCAAAAAGTATTTTGCACATGACAAAAATTATTATTTCAAAAAGACTTTACTGGTTTTAGGCTGCAAGCAGTACTTTGTGAAAGTACTGTTTGATCAGCAGTACTTTGAATAAAGTACTTGTTTATTCAAAAGATTTTAAACAATTTAGATCATACCAGTAATTATTAATCATCATCCTTCAAAATTGTCCAATTGATGAACAAGTTTATCACCATTAGAGCAGTTTCATCCTCTTGCTCTACTTCCATACCATGATCCAGCATCCTCATCATCAAATCTCTTGTAAGAGGATATCTCCTTTCTGCTAGCATATAGATCATAGTACCATCTTCCAATTCTAAGACATGTACACCAGCATTTGCAAAGAATCTCCAACTTTGAATTTCCCAGACTTCTTGATTCTTCCAAACATCATCTGTACTTGTCTCTTCTGTTTCCCACATTGTAGTTAGATCTCCCAGCAACACTATACCAATTCCTTTGAGTGGAATGTGTTTAAAATGAGCTTGAATCTGTTGATGTAGATAGAACAAATCTTCTCTGTCTATAAGGTGCAACACATCTACCAACAAATTAAATGCTCTGAAGCTGTCATCTTCTCTATGGAAAACAAAATAATCTCCTTCTTTTTCAGATTCAATAACCTCCAAATCTGAAATCTTAGCCTTTGTAGCAGTAACTTCTTCTGACTTAGGAAGCTCAAAATCAACAACTCTTAAGTAATTTCTCAGTTCATCAACTGTATTAGCTCTTAATTCCACTTCAGACTTAGACTTCTTTGATGACTGTGATTTAGTTGTTGTTCTTTTCCTTTTATTTCCAGCTTCCATCATCTGTTTTCCTTCTTCAGTATCATAACCAATAATTCCATCTACTTTTCTTTGATATTCTTCTCTGACAGCATTATATAAATCCTTCATTTCTTGATACTTCAACTTCTGTAAACCTTTGTATCCACGACCTTTCAAATAACTCATATAAAAATTTCTTTCTTGGGCTTTTGTCATTTGTCTTCTTGGTTGAATAACCATCTCTCTTTCTTTTACAAACTCAGCATCAAGTTCTGCTTGTAACTGTTTAGCAGCTTCTTCACCTTTAGCTTCTTGAATAGCTCTTATTTGTGCTAAAGAGAATTCCTTCTTCTTCTTCTTTTTCTCTGGTTCTACCAAGATTCTTTTCCCTTTGTCTTTAGGATAAGTTTCTTCAGTAGGTTGAGGAGAAGGTTGTGCTTGAGTATGTTCAACTTCTTGAATAACAATGCCTCTAGGTCTGGATATACTCATCATAATCTCAGCAATAGTATCATCATCACTATTGGTGGATTTTCTAATCTCTTCTTCCTGAATTGGATTGGATGGACCAACATCTTCTTCAAAATTTAAGGTCCTTGGTGTAATAAGAGACTGCCTCACAGTACCTTGAGCAGTATCTTGAGCAAGACCAACATTAGTACCTTCTAAGTCCAATTCTTCTGTATCACCACTTCTGACTTGAATATCAGCTTCTTGAAGATTTATTTGCTCAGTCTCATCATTCTTTCTTTCAACAGTATCTTGATGAGAAATTTGTTCTTCAAGTGGTGTCTGTAACATATTAACAGCATCTTGATCAATAGCATCAGTACTTTGATCAACAGTCTTTTCTTCCACAGTCTTTTCATTCAGAACTGTATTTTCATTAACAGTATCTTGAAAGACAGCATCTTCATTCAAATTCACTTCCTTATTCCTCCCCAATGTGAATGAAGATAGCTTTCTCAGCCTCCTCCTTTTAGACTTCTGGAGACCTTCTGAGTGTTGTGGAATGAGAGACTTGACTAATTTCTTCAATTTCTGATACTTCTGTTGAAGAGCTTCCATAGCAATAGCTTGAACATCATAAGCTCTCTTCAACCTCTTCAACTCTCTTGTCAAGGCATAATTATCCAAAACCTCTTCTTCATCAGGTGTAACCACATTAGCTCCCTCATCTCCTCCAGATGTCTGAGAACCATCTGTGGAAGTCTAATCATTGGGAGTGGAAGATTGTTGTATACCATGATCTGAATCTTCAATAGCAGTACCTTGCAGACAAACAGTCTTTTCAGTTGAAGCAGTCTTTTCCCTTGAAACAGTCTTTTGAGAGACTTCTTGAACTGATGAAGAAATAAGATTGTGAGAGACATCTTCTTCATTCTTAGACTGTTGAGAAGCATCTTGAGATGGAGTGGGAGCAGAGCCTGTATGTTCAGATGCATCCTCTGAATCTTCATGAGCAGCATCTCTAACAACTTGTGCTACCTCCAACATGTAAGCAGTGAGAGGTGTATTCCTACCAGAAAATTAACACTCTTGGTGGCCATGAAGGTAAAACCTTATCTGGAAGAGAAAAAACTGGCAAGAACTCTTGTGGTTTAGAAACACCCTCAAGCTGTTTATTCAAGAAAACCTGTAGGAACCTAAGATACATCAAGAATGGAGAACCATTTTTGATGTGCTTAAGCATACCATCAAGGATCATCCAAGAAAAATTGAATGGCTGATTTGTAGCTAGTCCTACCAAGGCAGAGGCTATTGATTTGGGAAATTCATTCCAAGCAGTACTCTTGTTGCTTAGACAATGAAGTAAGACATGGATCAAATATTTCCAATGAGGACTGAATAAGGGTTTTTCAAAGGTTAGCTTGCTTAGTGAACCCTCATATCCAATATCCCTAAGTGTATTCCAAAGTACCTCTTTAGCAAAACAAGCAGTACCTTCTTCATCATTAAACTGAAGGTCTGTTCTGATAGAATCCTTTGTAATGCGAATATTGCGCCCAGCAACCTTCGCTGTAATAAACCAAACATCCATCTCCTCCCATCCAGCTTTAGCAGTAGCCCAAAACTGTTGAATCCAAGGTGCAATAACATCGGGATTGACCAAAATAGCATAATTGATTGACGACACAGCAAGAAAATCAATTATATCATGAAAATCGATATTGAATTCAGTCTTGTCTAAATTTGCTACCATATTATGACGATTACAAGTGGAACGAGCCATTGGTGTAGGATTGAGAAAGTGATTGAGAAAACGGCGAAGGGAATGTGTATAGAAAGTGAAGTGTTAGTTATAAAGAAAGAGAAAAGTTCGGTAGGGTTAAGTAAATATGGGTAAGATTTAAAAATCATATCCCAATAAATACTCAATCTGTTATTTTTATCCCTTATTTCTTTCCAATAAATTAAATAACTGTTACCACATTTTTTGACTGTTGTATAATAACAGTACTTCCACGTCAGCATAGCAGTACCTTCATATAGCCGTTGAGCAGTACTTTCAGCATCCAGAACCCAATTGCCCATAAAAAGACTCTTCAGTCACCTTCCTTCATTACAAAAGCATATCAAAAACTTATCTTCATCTTGCAAAACCATAACTTCACCATGAGCAACTTGCCATTGGTGTATATCTCATCAGATGACTCAAGTGACACAGAAATTGAGTTTAACTTTGACTCTGATTCTGATTCAGACTCAAAACCAGGAAGGAGTGATTACTTTCCTCCAATGGCATCAAGCTCAAACAAGAAAAACTCCAAGAGAAAGGCACCAACTGCTGCTCCAGCTACAACACTATCCAAAGAACTGCCAAGAGCCTTGAACCAAGCTTTAGAGACTGCTCTGAAGAACTTGAAGATTCCTGTGGAAGAGAAGCCTGCAAGACTAGAGAAACCTCCAATGCAAGTGTTGTTCCTCCCTTGTCCAAAGATGCAAGCAGCTTTTGATGAAAAGAGGAAGCAAGCTCAGAAGGCAAAACACAACTACCAGGGCAAAAGGAAGAAGCCTAAGGAGTAGTTTATGTAGGTTGTAGGTTGATGTAGGTTTGCTTTATCATGTAACTCTGATGTTGTAATGACTATGATCTTTGAAGATGAATGTATTGTCACTTTTGATGAATAAAAGTTTCTTTCTTTTGAATGATATATGTAGCCTCCCCTCAAAATATGAATAACTATTAATGCCTCCCCT
>LBNU01011257.1:0-33232 GCA_014162995.1 Artemisia annua
TAATTATAATTCTCTAATTACATTTACTTAACAACATGCTAACATTAATCAACATATAATTACAAGTCAAGACACAATAAAACAACTTAAAATAAAATGTAAAATTACAAGTCATGCCCGCCCATTGGGCGGGCTTTGAGACTAGTATATATATATATATATATATATATATATATATATATATATATATATATATATATATATATAAATATAAATATTAAAAATGGATATATATATATATATATATATATATATATATATATATATATATATATATATATATATATATATATATGTATGGATGTGTATATAATAAATAAGAAATCACGAGAACCGTATTAATTTTATCGTATAAATGAAATGACAAAGTAAAAAAGGGAATTGTTTTACGAATTATAATGAGTTTTTAGAAATAAAATGAGACTTTGCGAGTTATAAGATATTCAAGGGCACTTAAATCCAAGTTTGACCATTTTACTATTTGTTGACTATTGGTGCTAGTCACGGATATTTAACGTCAATACACCCAATCTATATAACTATTTAACTTGTTTAGTCGACGGATTAAATAAGACCTATTTAGTTGTATCAAAGGGGTTTATTCTCGAATAATATATCCTACAACGCTTTAGGTCGTGGTAGGATTTTGAGGTGATAAGTTAATAACTACTAGACGAGTACCCGTGCATAGCAACGGGATTTTATAGCGACAAATAGTTTATTGATAAAAAAAAGTTTATACGTTATAAATGAAAAATAATAAAAGTTTGAAGATTTGGGAATTAAACATAATGTTTTGAAACCCGGTTCGACCCGAGTGGTTCAACCGGTTGAACCGTTCTGGTCGAAAAATGGGTCGATTTAAACCGGGTCAACTTGCTAGGTTGGGTCGAAAACGGGTCAAATTAAACCGGGTCAACCCGGCGGGTTTGAAGCGTCCCGGGTCAACCCGGTTTTTGATTTGTATTAATAGTTTTCAACATTTCGTTTTTTAGTTTCAACTTTTCACTTTTCAGTTTTTCCTTCGGGTACCCTGTGACGATTAACCGGAGAAATAGATCTCGATGAGGCCTGATTCACCAGTTTGTATCGGTTTCAACGGGTCCTCTCTGGTTCGTTTTTGGATGGTTTTTATTGGTTAACTGAACCGGTGGCGACACTGGTTCCCGGTTAAACCCGTTGGTCCCGTCCAGTTTTCAAAACTATATGTACAATCAACTTGTTAGGTTCTATGAAGCTTTGTGTGTTTTATTAATTTGTATAATGTACATAATAACATGTACTTTTCATTTTAGGGTGTTTAAAAATAACATTAATTAGTGTGTTTAATTATTTCATATGGATTATATTGTAGCTTATTTAAATTGTACATTATGAAAATTTTATTGTACTTTTTAGTAAGTGGTATTTTAATTGGTTGTATTTAATTTGGTAGATATGTTTTAATTGGTTGTACAATGTGAATAAATCATTGTACTTTTAAGTAATGGGGTGTTTTAATAGAGTATTAATTACATTATTTTTCTCTCTCATATGACGAATTGTTGAAAACTCAACTTTTCACTTTGACTGTTTTTCCTTTATAAGTAGTATAGATATGGTGAAGTTTATCAAATTGACGAGTTCGATAAATTTTGACGATCTATTTATAAAACTTATTAAGCTATAAAGCTTACCATGTAGTTCGATACGTGCTATGTGATTTAGGACGTGGTATGGTTTTCGAATAATCAGTTAAGTCAATATGTTGGGGAGGATTATTGGGTTGACGAACTCGATAAACGTCGACAATCTATTTAAGGGACTTATTAAGCTACGGCTAGACCCATAGATCGTTGTTGTTTGTTTATGTTGATGGTATGTTTGTTGAGTCGACACTCACCCAAGCACGGATACCAAACACCAAAACGTATATAGGAAATTTTTGGAAAGTAAAATGGAATACGTTCGGGATTGGGAATATTTGATTTTGAGAATATAATTCTGAAATGAGTTTGTATTATTACGAAGTGCCGATTCCGTAGTTGCCGACGTTTGAGTAGTGTTACTTCTTGTTTCTACCGTTTCTGAACTATTATCTAGACTGAGGTGAGTCATAGCCCTACTCTTACTCTTGAATATTGTTTTTCTAAACTTGGGGTGAGAAAATGTGCAAATTGTTTTATGTGGACTATTTGAATGTTTGGAATTAAAACTTGCTATGCCGGTAGATGTTGGGATATGAAGTCTGAAGTACTGCTTGTGTCAAAGTACTGCTTATGTTGGAAAGTCAAAGCACTGCTTGTCAAAGTACTGCTTAGTCAAAGTACTGCTCGTGCATGAAGAAAGTTAAAGTACTTCTATGATAAAGGACTGTTATGCAATATCGTGAAAGGATTGTAATGCAAAGTTATTAGAATATTCTAGAATTAGTTTAGAATTAGTTTACTTGTCGTACAAGAATTGTAAACCGACTAGGGTTTTCCTTATGCCTATAAAAGGACCCCTAGGTTGGCATTAGATACATACATGCAAGTACGATATTAGAGTTATTTAGCGATTAGGGTTGTTAGTGAATCTGTATATTAAGCAGGTTCAAAGTTTGGTTTTAATATAATCGTTAAAGTTTGGTTATTCTTCTTAGCTTTGTTGAAGTAGATTCCGCATACTTAACAGAGTTATATCAGTGTTTCATTGTTAGTAGTTTTGGAGTTATTCAACATTACTAAACTCTTACAAGTTACATAGTTAGTTTGGTCAGAGTATATCGATCCAACAAGTGGTATCAGAGCTTGTGTGGAAACTCTGATTAAGAAGAAACCCTTAAAACCGATTTAACTACAAACCCTAAAGATGTCGACTGAAGCTGCACCAATCCCATCCATCACCTCACTCAGAATTCCTATCATCAAGAAGGGAGAATATGATCTCTGGAGCATGAAGATGAGGCAGTACATTGCTATTACAGACCATGCTTTATGGGATGTGATTGTCAATGGTAATGTTGTTCTTGAAGAACCTGTAGAAATTCCTGGACAACCTAAACCACCTCAACCTGCCCTGCCAGCAGCTACAAAAAGAAACCAAGATAAGGCTCTCAACATACTGCTGTCTGCTATTCCTGATGGTCACCTACTAAAGTTTCATGATGCTAAGGATGCAAAACAATTATGGGCTGCTATCAAGACAAGATTTGGAGGTAATGATGCTTCAAAGAAGATGCATAGAAATCTATTGAAGCAACAGTTTGAAACATTCACTGTTGGTGAAAGAGAAGGTCTTGATGCTGCCTATGACAGATTCCAAAATCTTCTTAGTATGCTAGAGTTATATGGTGCAGAGGTATCTGTTGAAGATGCAAACTTGAAGTTCCTAAGAAGTTTGCCATCTGTATGGCATGTGGTTGCTACTATGATCAGAGGACAACCTGGTTTGGATTCTATGGACTTTGATGATCTCTAAAACAACTTAAAGGTGTATAAGTATGAGATGAATGGTCAAATAAATTCAAAAGCTCACAATATTGCTTTTGTGTCTTCTGAAAACAGAGGCAGTACTTCCACTAAAAGTACTGCTCATCCTGTTTAAAGTACTGTTGGTGATAAACAGCACATTTGCACAACCATGACTATTACCACCTCATCACCATCAAACATCATCAAATCTGATGATGTTGTATGTTCCTTCTTTGTTCAACAAGCCACTTTACCTGTTACTTATGAAGAAGATTTGTTGCAAATTGAAGAGGATGATCTAGAAGAAATTGACATAAGATGGCAAGTTGCAATGATCACTACAAGAATCAAGAAGTTCATGAAGAAAACAGGAAGATGTATTGACTTCAAAACCAAACAGGGAATAGCATTTGATAAATCTAAGATTGAGTGCTTTAACTGTCAAAGGCCTGGACACTTTGCAAGGGAATGCAAGTTTGCTAAATATCAGGCAAATAGAATGATTGAAAAACCCAAGGTTGAAATCAGAGAAGTTCCTATTACTGAACCAAAACCAAAAGCTTTGGTGGCTCAAGAAAATCTATCAGAGGTTGACTGGAGTGCTGAGTTTGATGATGAACCAGTAACCTATTCTATGGTTGCATTGGAAGAATTTGATTGGAGCACAGCTTTTGATAAGGAACCAGGATTTGCTGCTTTGGAATCAAGAGATGGTCTTGGAAGCTTTGATTGGAGCATGGAAAGTGAAGAAGAACCTGTTCTGCTTGCCATGGTAGCTACTTCACCAAGTTCATCCACTATCTCTGAGGTATGTTCTAAATGTAATGATTGTTATCAAAAGTTGCTTAAAGATTATGTTACTGAAAGAGATAATTATAGAAGGGCTAGGTCTGAGGTAGCTGGCTATCAATTGACTTTAGAGTCAATGTGTCACAGATCACAATTTCAGGTCATTTTCCAAACCTCGACAATTTACTATTCACAAGTTACTATTCAACGATCACTATTCATCATTTCACTATTCATCGTTTTTGGAGTCAGTTTGTGACTTTGAGAAGTGTTCAAAAATTTTACTATTCACGTAACACTATTCATGATCATCATGCATTATTTTAATTTACGTATGTTCAAATATTTAATAAACGTTACCACTCAGTTTTACTACTAATATATACCCGATACTTTTGTCTATGATCCTAATATATTTTCACACTCATTATATATATATATATTTACGACGATTTACGTAATTACGAAATGGCAACTATTTAAACACCCAATACTTATACAAAATATATTTTTAAAATTTTTATGACTTCATTGTATTTTATTTTGTTCCGTTAAAATTTATTTCTAGTTAACGCAATACCCAAAACAATTTATATACTACAAACTACAAACTAATAACAAGATATTATTAGACAAGAAATTAATGCACCATACTCTTCTCCCCTTTTCCCCTCAATTTCTGCCGAACCAACCCACCCCAACACCATTTTCAAACTTGTTGCATTATTTGACTTGATTATGTACTCACAATTATATATTTACTATATATAAAATTTACTATATTTCATAAACTAGCTAAATTTCACATATACATTCATTTCAACTACAAAAACTCAACCAAGTATTCTCTCTTGCTCTCCAACCCACGGCCAACAATATAGAACAAGCAAAGATCCATCAATTTTTCAAGAACAAGTTATAATCAAGTCTCATTTATACTCCTTGCTAGGATTTTGAAATAAAAATCCCAAGGTTTCTTACATAATCATCTCCAAAACTCTTCAAATCTTCAAGTAAGCTTCAAGTAAATTTTTCTAATCTTTTATACTCTCATTTAATCTATTTTCAAGTTCTAGTAACTAACCATGCAATTATAAGTATTTAGAGTAATCTCATGAAATCCACCATTTTTGGTGAAGACTAGGAACCCATGACACCCTAAGAAGGTGTATGGTAGGATTGAGTATTTGTGGAGTTGATTGAAAGTAGTTTGGTTAAGTTTTGAACTAGTCTTGAACCTTAAACATCGACTTTTCGACAATAGAAAAAGGGCCTGTCCATAATTGGGAAAACTCAGTAACTCAGGGGATATTTTCGCTTAAAGATTTAGAAAATACATTCAAAAACGAAACCGTGGGCTTTGGAATGAACAAAAACGAGCTTATAATGAAGGAGACATGATTTTTCAAAGTTTAACGACGAAAACTATTATTTTTAGAAAATACTTGCTGTCCCATGATTTTCAAGGGCAAACCTGAGGCGTTAGCCGTAATCTCACCATCCAAACTTATCAAAAATATGTTAGTATGTTGTCCCACGATTCCGGGGATATAAAGAACATAAGAAACAGACCTATAACGACCAAGATATGAGCGTTTAACGTTCGGCGAAACACACTTTTCCATCAGCACCCGAGTAACCATGTTCAACACCATTTTTCTCATTGATAGACCCGTTTCTGGAAAATTAATTTCTGTGACTAAAAGTTAGTTCACCCAAGCTTTCCCGACAGTTCATCAAACGGATTAATAACGAATAACATATGGCCTTCCAAGCTTTCCCGAAAACTGCCCAGAAACTACAGAAACAGCCCAAACACCCTACTTCACGGCTATTTTTCTTTATGATCGAGACCCGTATGGACAAACGTCAATTCTATGACTTTTTAGATAATGTTACAAACTTCCTAAAACTACTGAGCTTCTTTCCTAACTCTTAATATTCACTGTTTCGCGACTAATTTTGCGAGGCCATTCGGTCATATTTTCACATTATGAAAAATGTCATTTTACGACGAAAACACTATATTTGCCGATGAAACACCAAACGAGGATCGTGGAGTACCGTTTCAACATATTTACATGAAAATTGTTTATTAACTTAACGAGACATCAAAAATGTATTTTTCGACGATAAACGTTATTTTCAAATTTCACGAGTGGTATCGATAACATACGTATTTGCATGTGTAGTATCATTTCATTGCTTACACTAGAACCTATCATTCATATTAGGTTGCGGTTAGAGATCGTGCCTTATTTCGTGTATTCACTTTTTTCTTCATAACTATCGCACCAGGTGAGTCATAGCACCCCTCTTTTACCGTTTTATAAATGTTTTAGGGGAGATACATGCTCAATTACATGTTTTCAACTTTATGCTCGTCTTACATTTAAACTCAATGTTCGTTTTACAACTTAACACCATGCTTGTTTTACTTGTAGTGTGACATGTCTTTTAAACATCATAATTGTTTATATAACCTCATTGTCAGAATTGTTCATATGGCCATATTGTCAGAATTTGTTCATATATGTCAAACGTAATACTGTGGTTTCCCCACTTGGCTGTGATGTCAAACGTAGTATTGTGGTTTCCCCACTTGGCTGTGATGTCAAACGTAGTATTGTGGTTTCCCGCTTTATTTGTCATAATTGTTTATATAGCGATATTGCTACACTTATCTTTGAATCTTGGTACAAGTATTACTTTTGTTCACATAAACCATATCATATTTGGCGGTGGGTTGTAAACACACAGGTTACAAGTCTTGTATGGGCGGGGCTTGGAACTGGGTGGATTTACAATGCCTTTGCTGGGAAATGTTCATTCAAAAGCTTTACATCACATTCTTTTACACTAAACTCTATCAACTCACCAACCTCGTGTTGACGCTTTAGCATGTATTTTCAGGTATTAAGCAATGGCACGCTACTGGAGGCTTTTGGCAGGGCATGGCATGGTCATAGAAGACTCTGATATTCATATGGGGACCGTTTTAACTATTTTTAAGGGCCTAAACCCGCATTACTTTTAACAATGTAAATTAAACACTTTTGTTAAACGATTTTATTCTAAATGATTGAGGTGAAAACTGTTCTTTGCACCTGTGTTGTGATACCAATTGACTTACACCCCAGCGACATGTAAGCTTCCGCTGGACCCGATTTTGGGGGTGTGACAGATTGGTATCAGAGCCTTGGCAATAGAGAACCGGGTGTTTTTAAAACCTAGACTATAGCTACTTTCACGAAAACTTAACCCTATGACCGCCACGTGCCTGACTGCCAAGCTGATGCCTCCTTTGTGGTTTGTTCCTGACATATGTGATGAGATTGTATCTCATTATTAGATATATTATACTCACTTATTCTAGTTGATTACTATAATTGTCTCCCATATAAGCATGCTCACATATCGTATATGTCACCGCGTTACGCTTTTTCCTTACGTAATTTCAACATTCGACCTCGAGTTTTGGTCACCTGCCTTAGTCTTTCAAAACATCTTTTCATATATGAAGGACATAGTATTAGTATAACTGAGCTGGGTATTTCAAAATTCATGGAACCTCGGTAGAATATAGACTGGTCATCTATATTCGACCCGGGACAGTGGGATATAAGTTGACCACCTATATCCGACTCAGAGATGAATTTTGCAATACTGGGAATAGTTATGATAAAATTATGTCCATGTTGCATTTCTACTTGATTTTAAAAGGTTTCATTCATGTGTGCGTACTCAAACGTTGCAAGAACATTCACACCTTCATCACCTCGTGAACCGCCGCTTAGAAGCACGTCAACTAATCATAACTTAACCTCAAGATTTCATTCTATGGCAAGCCACATTAGGGCACCCACATCTTTTCACCGAGTCCACTCCAGTGACCACCACCAGCTGAATTCAGGGACTGAATTCCTTTTTGGGTTGGCGAACGTCACAAATCACAATTTCAGGTAATTTTCCAAACCTCGACAATTTACTATTCACAAGTTACTATTTATCATTTACTATTCAACGATCACTATTCATCATTTCACTATTCATCGTTTTCGGAGTCAGTTTGTGACTTTGAGAAGTGTTCAAAAATTTTACTATTCACATGACACTATTCATGATCATCATGCATTATTTTAATTTAGGTATGTTAAAATATTTAATAAACGTTACCACTCAGTTTTACTACTAATATATACCCGATACTTTTGTCTATGATCCTAATATATTTTCACACTCATTATAGTGCTACAAAAATTAAATTATTAGTTTGCCCGGTGTTTTGAATTTATTTGGTATATATATCGTTATATATATATATATATATATATATATATATATTTACGACGATTTACGTAATTACGAAATGGCAACTATTTAAACACCCAATACTTATACAAAATACATTTTTATAATTTTTATGACTTCATTGTATTTTATTTTGTTCCGTTAAAATTTATTTCTAGCTAACGCAATACCCAAAACAATTTATATACTACAAATTACAAACTAATAACAAGATATTATTAGACAAGAAATTAATGCACCATACTCTTCTCCCCTTTTCCCCTCAATTTCTGCCGAACCAACCCACCCCAACACCATTTTCAAACTTGTTGCATTATTTGACTTGATTATGTACTCACAATTATATATTTACTATATATAAAATTTACTATATTTCGTAAACTAGCTAAATTTCACATATACATTCATTTCAACTACAAAAACTCATCCAAGTATTCTCTCTTGCTCTCCAACCCACGGCCAACAATAAAGAACAAGCGAAGATCCATCAATTTTTCAAGAACAAGTTATAATCAAGTCTCATTTATACTCCTTGCTAGGATTTTGAAAAAAAAATCCCAAGGTTTCTTACATAATCATCTCCAAAACTCTTCAAATCTTCAAGTAAGCTTCAAGTAAATTTTTCTAATCTTTTATACTCTCATTTAATCTATTTTCAAGTTCTAGTAACTAACCATGTAATTATACATATGTTTGATACCACTTAATAATTATTTTTCTCTCTAAAAATAGATCTATAAGTATTTAGAGTAATCTCATGAAATCCACCATTTTTGGTGAAGACTAGGAACCCATGACACCCTAAGAAGGTGTATGGTAGGATTGAGTATTTGTGGAGTTGATTGAAAGTAGTTTGGTTAAGTTTTGAACTAGTCTTGAACCTTAAACATCGACTTTTCAACAATAGAAAAAGGGCCTGTCCATTTTTGTGGAATTGGCAAAACTCAGTAACTCAGGGGATATTTTGGCTTAAAGATTTAGAAAATACATTCAAAAACGGAACCGTGGGCTTTGGAATGAACAAAAACGAGCTTATAATGAAGGAGATATGATTTTTCAAAGTTTAACGACGAAAACTATTATTTTCAGAAAATACTTGCTGTCCCACGATTTTCAAGGGTCAACCTGAGGCGTTAGCCGTAATCTCGCCGTCCCAACTTATCAAAAATATGTTAGTATGTTGTCCCACGATTCCGGGGATATAAAGAACATAAGAAACGGACCTATAACGACCAAGATATGAGCGTTTAACGTTCGGCGAAACATACACCTTTCCATCAGCACCAGACTTGGAAAAATTTACCCAGTGTTGACAGTTTTGCCGAGTAACCATGTTCAACACCATTTTTCTCATTGATAGACCCGTTTCTGGAAAATTAATATCTATGACTAAAAGTTAGTTCACCCAGTCTAGTTTTCAAAATTTCCAACCGTTCATCAAACGGATTAATAACGAATAACATATGGCCTTCCAAACTTTCCTGAAAACAGCCCAGAAACTGCAGAAACAGCCCAAACACCCTACTTCACGGCTATTTTTCTTTATGATCGAGACCCGTATGGACAAACGTCAATTCTATGACTTTTTAGATAATGTTACAAACTTCCTAAAACTACTGAGCTTCTTTCCAAACTCTTAATATTCACTATTTCGAGACTAGTTTTGCGAGGCCATTCGGTCATATTTTCACATTATGAAAAATGTCATTTTACGACGAAAACACTATATTTGCCGATGAAATACCAAACGAGGATCGTGGAGTACCGTTTCAACATATTTACATGAAAATTGTTTATTAACTTAACGAGACATCAAAATGTATTTTTCGACGATAAACGTTATTTTCAAATTTCACGAGTGGTATCGATAACTTACGTATTTGCATGTGTAGTATCATTTCATTGCTTACACTAGAACCTATCATTCATATTAGGTTGCGGTTAGAGATCGTGCCTCATTTCGTGTATTCACTTTTGTCTTCATAGCTATCGCACTAGGTGAGTTATAGCACCCCTCTTTTACCGTTTTATAAATGTTTTAGGGGAGATACATGCTCAATTACATGTTTTCAACTTTATGCTCGTTTTACATTTAAACTCAATGTTCGTTTTACAACTTAACACCATGCTTGTTTTACTTGTAGTGTGACATGTCTTTTAAACATCATAATTGTTTATATAAAAACTACTGAGCTTCTTTCCTAACTCTTAATATTCACTGTTTCGCGACTAATTTTGCGAGGCCATTCGGTCATATTTTCACATTATGAAAAATGTCATTTTACGACGAAAACACTATATTTGCCGATGAAACACCAAACGAGGATCGTGGAGTACCGTTTCAACATATTTACATGAAAATTGTTTATTAACTTAACGAGACATCAAAAATGTATTTTTCGACGATAAACGTTATTTTCAAATTTCACGAGTGGTATCGATAACATACGTATTTGCATGTGTAGTATCATTTCATTGCTTACACTAGAACCTATCATTCATATTAGGTTGCGGTTAGAGATCGTGCCTTATTTCGTGTATTCACTTTTTTCTTCATAACTATCGCACCAGGTGAGTCATAGCACCCCTCTTTTACCGTTTTATAAATGTTTTAGGGGAGATACATGCTCAATTACATGTTTTCAACTTTATGCTCGTCTTACATTTAAACTCAATGTTCGTTTTACAACTTAACACCATGCTTGTTTTACTTGTAGTGTGACATGTCTTTTAAACATCATAATTGTTTATATAACCTCATTGTCAGAATTGTTCATATGGCCATATTGTCAGAATTTGTTCATATATGTCAAACGTAATACTGTGGTTTCCCCACTTGGCTGTGATGTCAAACGTAGTATTGTGGTTTCCCCACTTGGCTGTGATGTCAAACGTAGTATTGTGGTTTCCCGCTTTATTTGTCATAATTGTTTATATAGCGATATTGCTACACTTATCTTTGAATCTTGGTACAAGTATTACTTTTGTTCACATAAACCATATCATATTTGGCGGTGGGTTGTAAACACACAGGTTGTAAGTCTTGTATAGGTGGGGCTTGGAACTGGGTGGATTTAAAATGCCTTTGCTGGGAAATGTTCATTCAAAAGCTTTACATCACATTCTTTTACACTAAACTCTATCAACTCACCAACCTCGTGTTAACGCTTTAGCATGTATTTTCAGGTATTAAGCAATGGCACGCTACTGGAGGCTTTTGGCAGGGCATGGCATGGTCATAGAAGACTCTGATATTCATATGGGGACCGTTTTAAATATTTTTAAGGGCCTAAACCCGCATTACTTTTAACAATGTAAATTTAACACTTTTGTTAAACGATTTTATTCTAAATGATTGAGGTGAAAACTGTTCTTTGCACTTGTGTTGTGATACCAATTGAGTTACACCCCAGCGACATGTAAGCTTCCGCTGGACCCGATTTTGGGGGTGTGACACAATGGAAGCCAAAATAATCACTCATGAAAATAATGAAATGGCTTGGGCAGAAAAATATGAGCAGCAAGACTATCAATTAAAATTGAGTGAATGAAAGTTAGGTTGTAAAGTTTTTGATGTTGAAAAGCTCACTAAACAAAGGGATGATTTGCTAGAAAAACTTGCTAGTTGGAAAGAATCTGGTCTTTCACATGTTAGTTTTGTTGAAAAACAAAGAAGATCACACATTAAAACTGGACTAGGTAATGGTGTTGAGTATAGTAGTTCATAAGAAAGTCCTACTAGTGATAAGGAACAACTTAATTCAGAGGTAATTTCAACTAGTAATGAAGAACTCACTAGCTCAGAAGAAAACACATCTGGTGATGAGGAACCAATTAGTCAAACACCTCCAGAATTTAAGAAAGACAAGGGTTATAATTCAGTTGCTCCACCTACTGGTAGCTTTCAACCACCTAGGACAGATGTTTCTTGTTTTGGAGTAGACAATCTAGAATTTAGGAAGAAGCTTAAAGGTCAATCAAATTCAAGTCCATCTGATTTTGAGAAACCTAAGAATGATAACAAGGGTTCAGGGAGTGATAAAGTGTTTTCAAAGCAAGCAGTACTTCCAAAAACTTTTCAAAGTACTGCTGAACAAAGACAAACTTTTCAAAATACTGCTAATCTTAGAAAACCTTTTTCACCAAAAAGTCAAGTTAGTTTTGGTCATAGAACTAAAAGAAGAGGATTTGGGGATCAAAAATTATGTTTTGTTTGTTATAGTCCTGATCATTTGATTAAGAACTGTGACTTTCACTCAGACTATTTAAGTCAATTCCCAAAGACCACATCTACCAACCATAAGCCAAAACAAGACTATCAATTAAAATTGAGCGAATGGAAGTTAGGTTGTAAAGTTTTTGAAGTTGAAAAGCTCACTAAACAAAGGGATGATTTGCTAGAAAAACTTGCTAGTTGGAAAGAATCTGGTCTTTCACATGTTAGTTTTGTTGAAAAACAAAGAAGATCACACATTAAAACTGGACTAGGTTATGGTGTTGAGTATAGTAGTTCAGAAGAAAGTCCTACTAGTGATAAGGAACAATTTAATTCAGAGGTAATTTCTACTAGTAATGAAGAACTCACTAGCTCAGAAGAAAACATATCTAGTGATGAGGAACCAATCTGTCAAACACCTCCTGAATTTAAGAAAGACAAGGGTTATAATGAAGTTCCTCCACCCACTGGTAGCTTTCAACCACCTAGGACAGATGTTTCTTGTTTTGGAGTAGACAATTTGGAGTTTAGGAAGAAGCTTAAAGGTCACTCAAATTCAAGTCCATCTGATTCTGAGAAACCTGGGAATGATAACAAGGGTTCAGGGAGTGATGAAGTGTTTTCAAAGCAAGCAGTACTTCCAAAAACTTTTCAAAGTACTGCTGAACAAAGACAAACTTTTCAAAATACTGCTAATCTTAGAAAACCTTTTTCACCAAAAAGTCAAGTTAGTTTTGGTCATAGAACTAAAAGAAGAGGATTTGGAGATCAAAAATTATGTTTTGTTTGTTATAGTCCTGATCATTTGATTAAGAACTGTAACTTTCACTCAGACTATTTAAGTCAATTCCCAAAGACCACATCTACCAACCATAAGCCAAAGGAGCATAAACCAGTTTGGAATCATTCAAATAGGGTTAACCAAAGTAATTTTTCAAAAGACCATAGGTACCCTCACCAGAAAAGACCTTTTTCCAAATCACCAGTACCCTCAAGAAATACTTTTCAAAGTACTGGTAAGTCAACTGGGTCTCAAGCAGTACCCTCTCAAAGTACTGCTAGGTTTTCACCCAATAGGACTTTTTCGAATGTAAGACCAAGGAGATCTTATTACTATCAATCTAGAAGGCCATACACCTCAAATAGAGTACCTAGATCAAAGAACTCAAAACACAGTGTTAAAACTAAATGGGTTAAGAAAGAAAGTACTGATGGGGGACAAACAGTACTTTCAGCAAATAAGGGTGAAAAAGAGAGTTTTGTTGAAAATCAAACACAGGTTTTGGAACAAAAGAAAACAATTGATCATGTTTTCAAAAACAGTGGAGATTACATACTCAAAGAATTTAAGTATGTCACTCCACAAGGGGAACACAAGTCAGTAATGGCTTGGGTTCCTAAAAGAAACTAACCCTTTTCATCTTTTATGCAGGGCAACCCAGAGGAGGAGCTTAAAGATCATATTATTATTGATAGTGGTTGCTCTAGCAGCATGACAGGAGACAAGGAGATCCTGTCAGACTTTAAGGAATACTTTGGAGGAAGAGTTGCTTTTGGGAATGATCCTGATGGAGGAAGAATTACTGGCAAAGGAACTATCAAGACATGATGTATTGATTTTGAGAATGTTAGATATGTGAAGGAGCTTAAATTCAACCTCTTGTCAGTTTCTCAGATTTGTGACAAGAAGTACCCTGTGTTATTCACTGACACAGAATGTCTAATTCTCTCTCTCCTGAGTTCAAGTTTGTTGATGATCACTTGGTAACTTTGAGAATACCAAGAGCCAATGATGTGTACAGTTTAGATTTGAAGAATATCAACTCTACTGGTAGAGCAACTTGTCTAGTAGCAAAGGCAACACTTGAAGAAGCACATCTATGGCATAGAAGATTAGGTCATGTGAATTATAAGAATATCAACAAGCTGGTTAAAGGTAATTTAGTTAGAGGTTTACCTTCTAAAACATACAAGAATGATCATTCATGTTTGGCTTGCAAGAAAGGTAAACAATATAAGGCTTCATGTAAAAAGCTTGAGGAAAGAGCTATTAGAGAGCCTTTGGAGTTGCTGCACATGGATCTGTTTGGACCTGTTTCTGTTGCAAGCTTAAACAAGAAGAAATACTGCTTAGTTGTGACAGATGATTGGAGCAGATTTAGTTAGGTGTTTTTCTTAGGATTTAAAGATGAAACCTGTGATGCTATTCATGATCTTATAATAGCCCTTGAAAATCAATTAAGACTCAAAGTTAGAGGCATTAGATGTGATAATGGGACTGAATTCAAAAACAAGCTTATGGATGAATTTTGTGCTAAGAAAGAGATTAAGAGGGAGTTTAGCATTGCTAGAACTCCACAGCAAAATGGTGTTGCAGAAAGGAAGAATAGAACATTGATAGAAGCAGCAAGAACAATGCTTGCAGATTCTTTATTACCTATTCAATTTTGGGCTGAAGCTATAAGTACTGCTTGCTATGTGTTAAATAGAGTTTCAGTGACTAATCCTCAGATGAAGACACCTTATGAGTTGCTTATGGGAAAGAAACCAAGTATCAGTTTTATGAAACCTTTTGGCTGTCCTCTGACTATTCTAAACACTATTGATTCTCTGGGAAAATTTGATGGCAAGTCAGATGAAGGATATTTATTGGGTTATTGTACCAATAGCAAAGGATTTAGAGTGTACAACAAGGCTACCAAAAAGGTTCAAGATTGTCTTCATGTTGATTTTCTTGAAGATCAAGAAAATCAAAAAGGTAAAGGTCCTGATTGGATGTTTGATCTTGATATTTTGACTCCTTCTATGAACTATGTACCAGTCAGAGAAGAAAATCAAGTTGTTCACAAAGAAGAAGATTTACAGTACATTGATCATGGAGTCAATGTTAGACCTGAAGATGTTCCTAATGAAGAACCCATTGGAAAAAAGCAAAGTACTTTTGAACCTCAAAGTACTGTTGAACCAGAAAGTACTGTCCAACCAAACTCCACAGTATCTGATGAAGATCAAGCTATTCAAGATGAACTTAATAAGATGCTCTTTCAAGAAACAATAGCAAAATCCTATGAAGATGATCAAAGAAGAGCTTATGAAGCTGCAAAGAAAAAGGGTAAGTTCACAGACTATACTCACAGTACTTTGGATCAAAGCACTGCTGAACCAGTTGAAAGTACTGATGATTTGAATACTGCTGATGTAAATGATTCAAACATGCCTGAGTTAGTAGATACTGATGATGAGTTAGAAGATGAAGGTATTTTCTCATATTCGAATGAAGAACCTAATTTTACAAATTTGGTTGATGATCTTGAAGTTCACACAACTCCTACATTAAGAGTTCATAAAGATCATCCTGCTGATCAAATCATTGGACCTTCTACTTCTGGAGTACTCACAAGAACAAAAGTTAAAGGTCTCTCTAAGCAACATAATGCTTTACTTAGCTTTGTTTATAAACAAAACAGGTTGAATCATAAAGATCAACAAACATGCCTGTTTGCCTGTTTTATCTCTCAAGAAGAACCCAAGACAATATCTCAAGCATTAGCTAAAGAGAGTTGGGTTGAAGCCATGCAAGAAGAACTTCTTCAATTCAAACTTCAAGATGTCTGGGTATTATGTGATTTACCAGATGGAAAGAAAGTAATTGGTACAAGATGGGTTTTCAGAGTTAAAAGGGATGAAAGAGGTAATGTCATCAAAAACAAAGAAAGATTGGTTGCACAAGGATATAGACAAGAAGAAGGAGTTGACTATGATGTAGTGTTTGCTCCTGTAGCAAGGATTGAAGCAATAAGATTATTTCTTGCTTTTGCTTCTTATATGGGATTTCCTGTTTATCAAATGGATGTCAAAAGTGCCTTTTTCTATGGCAAAATTACAGAGGAAGTCTACATTAAACAACCTCCTGGTTTTGAGGACCCTGCACATCCAAACAAAGTCTACAAAGTTATCAAGGCTTTGTATGGCCTTCATCAAGCTCCTAGAGCTTGGTATGAAAGACTCTCCACTTTTCTATTGCAACATGGTTACATGAGAGGTGCAATTGATAAGACTTTGTTTATCAAAAGAGATAAAAAGGATATTATGCTTGTTCAAGTATATGTGGATGATATTATTTTTGGAGCCACAAAACAGTCTATGGTGAAAGAATTTGAGCTGCTTATGCAAAATGAGTTTTAAATGAGTTCCATGGGTGAATTAACTTTCTTTTTGGGGCTTCAAGTTAAACAATCAAGTACTGGAATTTTCATCAGTCAAGATAAGTATGTCACTGACATTCTTAAAAAGTTTAACTTAGGTACTATGAAGCCAGTCACCACACCCATTAAAGCTTCAAACTCATTAGGAAAAGATGAAGATGGAGCTGCTGTGGATGTTAAGCTTTACTGATCAATGATTGGTTGTCTTATGTACTTAACTGCATCTAGACCTGACATCATGTTTGCTGTATGTTTATGTGCAAGATATCAGGTCACACCCAAGGTCTCTCATATGAATGCAATCAAGAGGATTTTTAGTTATCTCAAGCACCAACGTAAGTTAGGGTTATGGTATCCTAAGGATTCACCTTTTCACTTGGAAGCTTTTTCAGATAGTGATTATGCAGGAGATAATTATGATAGAAGATCAACCACTGGAGGATGCCAATATCTTGGAAGAAGATTAATCTCCTGGCAATGTAAGAAACAAACAATTGCAAAAACATCATCCACTGAAGCAGAATATGTTGCTGCTGCCAGCTGTTGTGGACAAGTACTATGGATGCAGAATCAACTCTTGGATTATTGATTCAATTTCAAGAATACTCCTATCAATATTGACAATGAGAGTACAATTTGCATTGTGAAGAATCCTGTTTATCATTCCAAGACCAAGCACATTCAGATTAGGCATCACTTTAATGTTGTCAAGATCCACACAGATGACAATGTAGTTGATCTACTCACAAAGGGATTTGATGTTTCCAGATTCAAACATTTAGTGGTGAGTATTGGTATGATTAATTATTAGGCTACATTTGAGGGGAGGACTTAACTTAATTTAGTCCTATGCATTGTTAGAGGGGAGGCAATACAATGCTCTTTGTTGTTTTTCCTCTTGTGTATCTAATTGTGGTAAAGAGAATGGAAAGTACTGCTTGCAGTTTACTGGAAAGTACTGCTTTGGAACGTACTGCTTTGAAGAATACTGCTTACGTGGAAAGTACTGTTCCAACGGTCAAAAATATGGGGTAAAAGTCAATTAATTCGCTATGGAAGGGATAAATGCCAAAAATAACGGTATACGCATTTATTGGGCTTTGATTTTTTTTAAATCTTACCCATTTATAACTACCCTTAACGATTTTTACTCTCATCGTTATACTTATCCATCCATCCATTTTTTTTCGTATCCACTTTTATCATCAAATCCACCCTCGCCGATATTCATTCTTCTACAAACAATCAATGGCTAATCGTACAACCTGTCGTAAGCATAATATGATTGCTAATTTGGACAAGACATCATCGAATGTTGATTTTCATGCTATTATTGATTTCCTAACTGGGTCTTCAATTAATTATGCTTTATTGGTCAATCCTGACATTATTGGACCATGGATTCAACAATTTTGGGCTACCGCTGAATCTGGTTGGGAAGATGATGATGTATCTTTTATTCAAGCTACGGTTGCTGGAAAGACAATTAGGATTACTGAGGCTACAATAAAGGAGGATCTAATGTTTCATGATGAAGAAGGTACTGTTCATTTTGATAAAGAAATACTGTGGGATACACTCAGAGATATAGGGTATGAAGGTGATCTCACTAAACTTACCTTTCAGAAGCCCTTATTCAGTCCTCATTGGAAGTATCTTATTCATGTTCTACTTCATTGCTTAAGTTCCTAAAGTACTGTATGGGAACAGTTTAGTCAAACCATAGCTTCTGCATTAGTGGGTTTAGCTACCAATCAATCATTTAATTTCTCATTTATGATTCTTGATGGTATGCACAACAACATCAAACATGGTAAACCATTCTTGATGTACCCTAGATTTGTTTAGGTATTCTTGAACAAACAGCTTGAGGATGTTCTTAAGCCTCCAAGCTTTTTGCCTGCAGTCACACTTCCTAACAAGGTGTTTACATTCATGAATACAGAGAGTGTCAAGTTCTCTGGGCGCAATACACCTTTGACTGCTTATATCTTGGAAGTAGCACAGGTTGTTAGAGATGCAGAGACTTCAGGTGATGATACTGAGCATTCAGACTCAAGGGAAGGAACTGATTCTCAACATACTGCTTCACCAGCTCAAGAACCTTCTCAACATACTGCTTCACCAACTCAAGAACCTTCTCAACATACTGCTTCTAAGGAAAGTACTGCTTCTCTGCAAGGTACTGACAAGGATAATTCAAAGCAAAGTGAGAATCCACCACTATCTCCCAATGATTATACTTCCACAGATGGGCCTCAAACATCTGGAGGAGATGAGGGAGTGATGGGTACTTATGCTCTAACTAGAGAGTTTAGGAGACTGAAGAAGGAGCATTCTGCTATGGCTGTTCATATCTTGAAGTTGCAGGAAAAATTCAAAAAGTTGAAGAAGTTTGTTTGGCCACTGGTTAAGCATCATAGATTGTGGGTGAAATCACAGAAGAAACGTGGTCAACATAAGAAGGTCTCAAAGAAGCAAAAGATTAAGAAGCAGTCTTCATTCCAATAGAGGAGGAATGAAATTGAAAATTTGAATGAAGATGCTCAGGATTCTCAACTTAATGAAAATCAGTTTGAAGGAGACAATCCTGTGGATTTGGAAGATGCACCACTCAGTTTTGCTCTTCAAGATACTTCTGAGCATGTTATTCTTGAAGAAGAAAAAGTTGCTACTGATGTTAAGATTGTAGATGATGAACATGTTAATCTGAGAAGCATTGGAGTTCAAAGTACTGGTGTTCAAGGTGCTGATGACCAAGGTACTGCTGCTCAAAGTACTGCTAAACAGTTCTTTGCTACTCCCAGAACTCTAAATTTTGAAGAAGCTGGTCCTTCAATGCCATTTCAGCAAGAAAAACGTAGTGCAAGTGATGATGAGACTATTGCTGAGATTATCCTCAATATGTCAAAATAAAGAGGTATAAGCATTCCCGGAGTTGATCAATCTCCAGCTGCACAGTCTTCTCCATCCGCTCAAGAGTTAGATCCAAAAGATAAAGGGAAAGGAATCATGCCTGAACCTCAGAAGAAGAAGAAGAAGAAGAAGCTTACTTTAGCAGATCTAAAAGCTATTGAGATTGCAAAAAATGAAAAAGCTGCTAGAAAGTTACAAGTTGAGTTGGATGCTGAGTTAGAAAAAGAAAAGGAGCAAGTTATTCAACTAATAAGACCAAAGTCAATTGTTCAAGAAAGAAATGCAATGATGAGTTATTTGAAGGGTCGAAGATATAAAGGTTTACAGAAGCTGAGATATCCAGAGATGAAAAATCTATATGATGCTGTTAAAGAGTCTATTCAAAGAAGTCTTGATGATTTTGTTCCTATGGATTCTGAAAAGGAAAGGAAGCTGGAGGAAGTAATGAAAGAACAAGCTGATAAAAGAAAATCAAAGAGGAAGAGAACAACTCTTGATGATCAGTTATCAAAGAAGCTTAAGTTGCTGAGAACTGATACTGTTGATGAACTGAGGAATTATCTAAGAGTTGTTGATTTTGAGCATCCAAAATCCTTAGAAGATTCTGAAATAAAGTCTAAGATTTGTGCATTAGAAGTTATAGAATCATCAGATGGAGATTACATTGTCTTTCACAGAGAAGATGAAAGTTTTAGAGCATTCAACATACTGTGGGACATACTGCACTTGATAGACAGAGAAGATCTACATCATTTATATCAAAGAGTACAAGCTTATTATAATGATGAACCTTCACCAGCAGGATTGAGCTTAGTATTGCTGGGGGATCTTGCCACTGTCTGGGAAACAAAGGAGACAAGTACTGATGATATCTGGAATAATCAAGAAGTCTGGGAGATTACAAGTTGGAGATTTTTTGAATCATCATGAGTTCATGTGCTGGAGTTAGAAGATGGTACCATGATTCATATGCTAGCAGAAAGAAGATATCCACTTACAAGGGATTTAATGATCAGAATGCTAGAACATGGTATGGAAGTTGAAGATGAGAATGAAACAGCACTAATGGTGATAGAGTTTTTCATCAATTGGACAACTACAGCTGATGATGATGCATAACTACTGGTATGGTTTTATTATATAAATCTTTTTGAAAACCAAGTACTTTATCTAAAGTACTGCTAGACAAACAGTACTTTCTCAAAGTACTGCTTGCATCATAAAACCAGTAAAATCTTTTGTTAAATAAAATCTTTTGTAATTTCTTTAAGATATAGAAAGTTTTTGAAGCATAAAGTAACAGCAACAAATGGTATTCAGCTCAACATGTCTAAATAACAAGAAAGAGTTTGACTCATCATGAGGGTACGGCTCTGATGTGATTATCAAATCCGTTTTTAGTTGACAATTTACTAAAAATTGTATGGTTCTCAACTCACCATATCTTTGATAAGTGAAGAGTTGGCTAGCCCACAAGATAATGGCTTGTGGTAAAGGCTGTGGAAAATCCATTTGTATGGTAATTGGTTCACCATGGTAGTGATTATACTAAAAGAACTAGCTAGTCCAAAAGCAAACGGCTCTTGGTAAAGACTAAACAAATCCGTTGATAGCTGATGATTTGCTAAAAATCATATGGTTATCAATGTACCATGGTTTTTAACCTAAACATTGGCTACTCCAGAGTTAATGGCTTTGGTAAAGAGACATCAAAATCCATTATTTTTCAATGATTCACCTCTCACAGGAGTTTACACACCTGGAAGTGACGAGAATAGTATGAAACTTTGTGATCTGATGTACATTTTGCCATATGTTGCTAAATAGCTAAAAAGGAATTTAGTTGATGTGAAGATATCCTCTGTTGCTGATAAAGATTGATGGTACAAGAATACTTTGATGATGACAATGACGATGTATTAAGCACAAGTCAGACAAAAGTTTAATGTTACGATCTTTTCTTGAAGACAAAGGTATTGAAGTTAAAGAACAACAAAAGAACTTGAAATCAAGCAAGTAGAATGAAAGTTAGGGGAGGATTGTTGGGATATGAAGTCTGAAGTACTGCTTGTGTCAAAGTACTGCTTATGTTGGAAAGTCAAAGTACTGCTTGTCAAAGTACTGCTTAGTCAAAGTACTTCTCGTGCATGAAGAAAGTTAAAGTACTTCTAAGATAAAGGACTGTTATGCAATATCGTGAAAGGATTGTAATGCAAAGTTATTAGAATATTCTAGAATTAGTTTAGAATTAGTTTACTTGTCGTACAAGAATTCTAAACCAACTAGGGTTTTCCTTATGCCTATAAAAGGACCCCTAGGTTGGCATTAGATACATACATGCAATACGATATTAGAGTTATTTATCGATTAGGGTTGTTAGTGAATCTGTATAATAACCAGGTTCAAAGTTTGGTTTTAATATAATCGTTGAAGTTCAAAGTTATTCTTCTTAGCTTTGTTGAAGTAGATTCCGCATACTTAACAAAGTTATATCAGTGTTTCATTGTTAGTAATTTAGGATTTATTCAAGATTTCTAAACCCTTACAAGCTACATAGTAGTTTGGTCAGAGTATATCGATCCATCACTAGACTATGTTGATTTTGTAGAGCATGTCGTATCCTTACGAATGCTGGGCATACCGTATCCTTACAGATGTTATTCTTTGATATTATGATGTTTGCCTATATTGTTCAATTATAGGGTTTTGAAATGCGGAAGGTATCTGTGAGATTATGATGTTTGCCTATAGTGTTCGCCTATAGGGTTTTGAAATGCGGAAGGTATCCGTGTGTAACACCCCCAACTCGAATACGGCAGCTATCATGCTGGGGGTATTACGCAAATAGAAACCAGGCACATTTATAGCTAACGACCACAACACGTGACGTTTATAAATGTTGCAAAACATATCATTCGAATTGCAAACCATTTAAAGTTAATTTCGATAGAATTATAAGATTTCGAAAACAAGAGATTGATTTCGATAACTTATAAGGTTCTCGATAACCTAAGTTTTCGATAAAAGAAATCCAAAGTTTCGAGATTATACAATAACGAAACTATCCAATATGTCGAAGTGTATTCTTTCTTATACAAGAGAGAAAAGCACTGAGTAAGCAACCAAAACACTTAAGTAACAAGAATACAAGTTCTCGATAAAATAGGGTTTTATGTTCTCGATAAAATGGAGGGTTTTGAAACTTCTCGATAAATGAGGGTTTTAAGGTTCTCGATAAAACGCAGATTTTTCTTTCTCTGAAAAAGCAAGCCTAAAACGAGTTTTTAATCCAAGATTCTTGTACAACTAGCATTAAATGATGAAATCTTAATGAAAGTTGCAAACTTGAACTTTTTAACAAAAATTATAAAATTTTTCGATAAGAAGTACAAGTTTGTACGAATCTTAAAAAACCCAAAAATTTTGAAACTTGTTGTTTGTTTTTTTGGTTTCAAACACAAGTTTGTAATCAAATATGTGATAAAAACACAAAAGAAGCAAAAAAATTGCAAACTTTTTGAATCTAACGAGACTAGAACGAGTTTTTGGGCGGTAAAAATCACAAAAAAATATAACTACACCTTCTTCTAGCGATTGATACCACTTGTTAGGTCACCATATTAGTAAACACAAGCATTCAAATGAGAGAAATGAGATGAGAAATAGACTTGGTTGATAAGATCAATATGAAAGATGAAAGAACAAGAGTTTGCTTTAAGATTATGAAATTAACCAACAAATGTTAAGTGATACATAGTGTCCTATATATAGGAGGAGGATAGGGCAACACTCCCTTCCTTTCCTATCATCTAGACGTATGGGCTTTGAGGCCCATTGGACACTTATTGGACTCGTCTTATAACCATACGAGTATTAAGCTAAAACATAAATGAAAGTGATAATACTAGCAACCTATTACATTTATTGAAATGACCGAGACTTGACTGAATAGTTGAAAACTATGATCCTAATAGAATGTGTATCTTGTATGGCTATTGATCATCCAATTTCCACATGAATTTTGTTTTTGTGTGGCCTTTGTAACATTTAGTCACACAAAGGATGCTTTTGGGGTGTATTTAGTCACATACAACTAAGCATAAAGTGACCAAAAGTGTGAATAAGTGTGACCATATGATGTTTAAAGTGAAGGAATGTGTATTTTGTGTGACTATTGATCATCTAATGGCCACATGAATTTTGTTTTTGTGTGGGATTTGGTAACATTTAGTCACACTAAGCATGCTTTTGGGGTGTATTTAGTCACATACGACTAAGCATAAAGTGACCAAAAGTGTGAATAAGTGTGACCATATGATGTTTAAAGTGAAGGAATGTGTATTTTGTGTGACTATTGATCATCCAATGGCCACATGAATTTTGTTTTTGTGTGGCTTTTATGTTTGTTTTGGGTAATTAGTCACATACAATTACGAATACAGTGACCAAAACGGTTAATAAGTGTGACCATATGGTGTATGTTTAAAATGAAGAAATGTGTATTAAGTTATGTGACTATATGTACTTGATTTTGGCTACACTTAAATAATGTGTGACAAAATGTTTAGTGTGACCATATATGACATTTGGTCATAGTATTTGAAGTAAATGTGACTATGCAAATAAGCTTTTGGCAAGCTAATACAAACTAAACTTTAAACACACATATTAACTTACGTGACCATATGTACTGGATTTTGGCTACACTTAACCAATGTGTGACAAAACGTTTAGTGTGACCATATATGGCATTTGGTCACAGTGTTCAAGTGTGTGACATATATTTGCCACTTTTTATATGTATATCGTGACTAATGTTTGAACCTTAGTTTTCATTAGTCACGCGTTCCAATTTGATATGTGGCTAAATAATTAGCAAAACATATCAGTCACCCTTAAATAATGTGTAACAAACTTGACTGTATGATTTAGACGCACACAAAATTACGTCATGTGACTAATGCAACAAGGTTACTTGTATTTGTCACACGTTCTAAATTCTATGTGGCTAAATGATCTGAAACAAAACTACCAGATACCTTTGGCCACATAACGATCGATTGTGTGGCAATAGAGTCCTTATGGTCACACAATCAAAACGTTCATGTGTGACTAATTAGTAAATGTTGTCAATTTTCGTACCTTCAGCCACACAAATATGTCAATGTGTGGCTGTTCAATTTTGACCATGTGTGACCAAATCCACGTTTTGTACTAGTGCATGTCGACACATAAACCAATACCAGATCGCGACCAATCAAAAACCAAATGCCAAAAAGTAATGAACAAATCACTTTAGCAAACCTCGTAATAAGTAACCATCATTTGAACTATGGTTTATACAAGTCGCACCTCCAATAAATCACGAACAAAAACCAATCAGCATCATTATCGAATCATGTGTGCTTCATTGCTTCTCCTCCTTTGTCACATTCTCTCACGTAATCGCCATAAATCCAAACCTAACTGATTGTAATTGTTAAATCAGTACACAAATAGAGGTTATGCATAAAAACTCCAAATTGAACCTTCTCCATACTATGACCAGTGCATACAAAGAATGAGCAAGAAACCTTAGGTACCCTCGTTACTAGTCTACATGTGAGTGCCATCAAACCTTGGAAATCCACGTTAACTCACCAACACAACAACATTAATCATGAACGCACAACATTATAGTCATGAACTTAACAACATAATATCACCAGCAGCTGTTCCATATAACCATCAGCATGAATATCAAATAAACATCATAAACTGTCAATGACGGTAGTACAAAGTTCTTTGTCGAGCATTTTAAACATCGAAGAGCATAAAAACCTCATGTGGTCCACAACTTGATTTGTCTCTATTGGCAATATGAACGCATGTTTGGTTGAACATTTGAGAGACACGGGCAGTAAAAATGTTATTCATGAAGGACCACAAGTAGTGCTTTTAAATCCCACTTAGCATTACCAATAATTCATAGGAGCAGTACAAACTTGTGAAAGCGTAACAGTACTAAAATAAGTTACTCCTATTTAAACGATTATAACCAGTACCTTCACATAAACAACCAGTAACTTCAGTCTTTTCACAAGTAGGTCTACTCGCAGTATTAACTTTAGTCGTGACATGCCTTTAGTACCAGTAACCCTATAGGACATATCATGAGTGTCGTTACTCCTAGAAGCCTTACTGATAATCATGGACGGACCCACATTGGTGCCGGGTGTGGCACGGGCTACACCCTTTTTCAGGTCACGAAGTGTAATTTTTTTTCGAAAATTGTCATTTCTTGATATGTGCAACCCCCGATAATTGTTTTTCGCTTTGTTCATTTTTTAAGGTGCAAAGAGAAAACACATATCGAATGTAACTGAAATAATTAGAGATAGAAACGTATATTAAAAAATCAACATATTAATGATTCGTGGTTAAATGCATAACTTGAATGACTTTCTTCTAGCAATTCTTTATACTACACTTTTTGTTTAGCCCAAGATATAATTGTAATGAAATAAATAGCCCACTAAACCCAAATTAGTTAAATCTAATAGTAATACACAATCAATTTACTAAACAAAGTATCTATTTGACTGTTCCTTCCGAATTCCCAACGCAAACGATTCAAGTCATTTAACTTTCACCATCATCATTTATTCACTACTCAAAAGATCATATTGTTTATGTTGGTACTTGTTTATGGATCATGGTGCAGGTGATGCTTTTACGGTACAGGGGTTTGATAGTCGGAGTAAAAAAACAAGTTTGAAAGACCATGAGGATGAACTTAATAGTTTTAACAATAAAACACTTCAAAAATGTGAAAATCTAATGAAGAAAAATCAATCTATTTCTGTTACCTTTAATAAGCAAACTAAACAAAGGATGAGTGATTACCGAATTCGATTGTATCCTATCGATTAAGACTTGCTTATTAACATGTCAGCCTGGAGTCCATGTGATTCATTTATGATTTTTGATGCATCAAAGCTAATTACTTTAACTACGTTTTATCGATGTGATTTTACGGGTTTTCTCTTAGGCGAGAACTTGATCTCTACCATGAAACTATGATTCATGTACATACCTTATGAAGTTGAAAGGAATTGCCGAGCTTGCTACGTTGATGGTTACACGAAAGAAGCATATTTCTTTTCCTTTGATCTATAAGTTAGTGAAGCTTTCTTTAGTCTTTCCTGTGGCAACCGCAACCGTAGAAAGATGTTTTCAGCAATGAAATTGAAAGATAAATCTCCACAACAACAAAATGGGTGAAATTATATGAATGATGCTTTAATTTTTTTTGTAACATAGAAAAAGAACTATTCGCGAAGGTTACGAATGAAGACGTGATAAAGCGCTTTCAAGGCTCGAAACGTCGAAGAGGTCAATAGTAAGAGACATGGTGCTTTATTGATTAGTTTTTCATTTTTACAAATAATATAACGTTGATTTTTTTTTGAGTATTTACGAAGAAAAAAATTTGTGCAACACCCACTCGAAAATCCTGGGTCCGTCCCTGCTGATAATACGAGTACCCCCTTGACAAACACTGGACTACTTCTCTGCTCTATCATCCCACGTTCCTAATAATCGACCAATGAAATTTTGTTCTACCAAAAACACCGACCAATCACCAATGATTTACCCATGATCGATTAAATAATACACAACAACCACTTTAATGGTACAAGGTTGTTGACCCACAAAGCACCAATTAAATCCATGTGTATAACCGACCTCATTAATAAATTCAGAAAACACTAAATCAATATGCTCTAAACACGACAAACTCAATTAATAATTGAATTAATTGTACGAGGTTAATAAACCATATTCACGTGCAAAAGACAACAAATCTTCATTAATATTCTATGATTTAATCATTCAGCAAATCAATGACATATGACATGTTAACCACCATTAATAACCAATGACAAAGATTGTTTTAGTACGAGGTTATTATTAAACATACCAACAAAAACATTCAACAGCAGCAGCATTCGTCCCCATATCTTTTTCATCAAGTCTGCTCTTCAACATCATTTTCTTCATAAACACGACATCAAAAACACCTTGTGATCCTAGATCTAGAGCCCCTGGCTGTGATACCAATTGAGAAGTTTATTTATAACTCCTTAGATCGTTTAACTCTAGGTTGTTTAGATCTTTATCTAGGATAATATCAATGTTCATATGTTATAAAAACAAAGCGGAATAAGAACAAAGATATTCAACAAGGTTTTTATCGTCATCATCTTCTCTAACAATTACCAACTAATAGCCCAAATTCTACCTTGATTAATGGTAGAACGTGTTATCTAAACTATAACAAGGAATCAAAGATCCTTGAGGCTAAAACAAACAAACACTCTAGTCTAGGCGTTTACAGCCCTAGACATACACACGCTTTACTGGTTTTTACATCTTGACACATATAAAACGTATTCCCTGTATTCTCTTTATATAATAGAGAATTAGAGTTATAAAATACTACAAAGGACTAAAATATAAAATCTTCTTTATCAAGCAAGTCCCTTGTGTTTCATTCTTCATCATTTGAAGAATTCTTCCTTTGTCTTCTTAAGTCCTTCATCTTTCATATGTTTTGTCTTATCAACTCAAATATAATTCCCAACAGTTTACAAGGTGATAAAAGCTCTTTATGGCTTACATCAAGCTCCTAGAGCTTGGTATGCTACACTCTCCTCATTTCTTGAAGAAAATGGCTACAGAAGGGAGGTGATTGATAAAACTTTGTTCATTAAGAAGGACAAGAAGGTTATCATACTTGTGCAGGTTTATGTTGATGATATCATCTTTGGCTCAACAAAAATGTAACACCCCCAAAATTTGGTACAGCGGAAGAAAAATCAAGCTTTCGGGGTGCTACGGGGATTGGTATCCATCACAAGTCATAAAGAAACGAGATAAAGTAAACATAAGTAAAAGCAAAACCAACCAGGGTTTTTAAAGTTTACATTCATCCCAAATATCCAAAGTAAGGCCCAAAAACATAAGTTTAAACATAGGTCCAAAACATAATATCAGAGTTCGAAATAGATCCTTTAACCAAACCGCCTTGCCAAGCCTTCCAAGCGTGCATCTCCAAATATTTCTTAATTACCTGAGAAAACGCGCTAAAAGTCAGCTTTCGCTGGTGAGATCATATGTTTAATTCAAAGTATAGTAGTGGACATACATATAAAACTCTTGCTATGCTAGACTAGTCCTTAAGTTCGCAATCCAAAACCCTATAGGTGAACACTATAGTCAAACATCATAATCTCACGGATACCTTCCGCATTTCAAAACCCTATAGGCGAACACTATAGGCAAACATCATAATCTCACAGATACCTTCCGCATTTCAAAACCCTATAGGCGAACACTATAAGCAAACATCATAATCTCAAAGAATAGCATCCGTAAGGATACGGTATGCCCAGCATTCGTAAGGATACGACATGCTCTACAAAATCAACATAGTCTACCGGCATAGCAAGTTTTAATTCCAAACATTTTAAATAGTCCACATAAAACAATTTGCACGTTTTCTCACCCCAAGTTTAGAAAACGATATTCAAGAGTAAGAGTGGGGCTATGACTCACCTCAGTCCAGATAATAGTTCAGAAACGGTAGAAACAAGAAGTAACGCTACTCAAACGTTGGCAACTACGGAATTGGCACTTCCTAATAATACAAACTCATTTCAAAATTATATTCTCAAANTTTTAAATAGTCCACATAAAACAATTTGCACGTTTTCTCACCCCAAGTTTAGAAAACGATATTCAAGAGTAAGAGTGGGGCTATGACTCACCTCAGTCCAGATAATAGTTCAGAAACGGTAGAAACAAGAAGTAACGCTACTCAAACGTTGGCAACTACGGAATTGGCACTTCCTAATAATACAAACTCATTTCAAAATTATATTCTCAAAATCAAATATTCCCAATCCCGATCGTATTCCGTTTTACTTTCCAAAAATTTGTTTCCTGTATTTGTTTTGGTGTTTGGTATACGTGCTTGGGTGAGTGTCGACTCAACAAACATACCATCAACATAAACAAACAACAACGATCTATGGGTCTAGCTGTAGCTTAATAAGTCCCTTAAATAGATTGTCAATGTTTATCGAGTTCGTCAACCCAATAATCCTCCACAACATATTTACTTAACTTATTATTCCAAAACCATACCACGTCCTAAATCACATAGCACGTATCGAACTACATGGTAAGCTTTAGAGCTTAATAAGTTTTATAAATAGATCGTCAAAATTTATCGAACTCGTCAATTTGATAAACTTCACCATATATTTATTAACTTATCACCTCAAACTCCTACCACGACCTAAGGCGTTGTAGGATATATTATTCGAGAAAAAACCCCTTCGATACAACTAAATAGGTCTTATTTAATCCGTCGACTAAACAAGTTAAATAGTTATATAGATTGGGTGTATTGACATTAAATATCCGTGACTAGCACCAATAGTCAACAAATAGTAAAATGGTCAAACTTGGATTTAAGTGCCCTCGAATATCTTATAACTCGCAAAGTCTAATTTTATTTCCAAAAACTCGTTATAATTCGTAAAACAATTGTAACAATTCGCATTTTCAGGTTAATTTCTATTCCCGAAAATTTTACTATTCATTTTTACTATTCATGGTACTATTTACTTTACTATTCATCGTCACTATTCATCCCCGAAATTTTTATTTCACATTCTCGTAAGTTAACCTATTTTAATGATAATCCGAGAGTTTGACACTCGTCGGATCATTTCTGCAAAAATCACGAAACCGTGTCCGAGAATTACTTTAGGCTTTAAACATCATTTAGGCATCTCGATATGTCCCCACAACATTACAATCAAGAGAAATATAAGTTTTTTACCTTCCGTGACATTCTCAAGAATTTTGGAATTTTCCATTTTCCGATTTTGCGTTTTACGCAATTTACGCGTTTTAAACATACGTTTCCAGCGTTAACAGCATTTTTGCGACCCGTTAAACTTATCACTCATTTTTATAAGATAATAATGAGTATATTGATAATTTTAATCATTTCTACAAGTTTCATATTTTTACGATACTCAGTTTTACATTTCGTGATTTAACAGCTTAAAGTTAGCGATTAACAGGACCAAAACTGACTCTGTAAACTAGATAATACCAAGTTTAATCCACCTAGTCACCCCTCCTCATCCTAACCAACTCTAGGAAGAGTCTTGGGGACTCTTCATCTCTTGCTTTCACTAGATCATTACACCTTGCAACTTAGGCACCAAGTTTAGCCTAATCTTGCGACACCTTGCGAAGCTTTGCATAGAAGCTTGGTCTAGTCAAATATTTTGCACCTCCTTTGACTAACCAAGGCTATAAAACCTCCCTCCCCTCCCTCTTGGTCGTTCACCACCATAAACAACACAAACTCTCTTCATTTGATCTTATACTTCAAGTATTATCTCAAGAATTCAAGCTACAAGTAAACTACATCCAAATCCTTGCAATCTTTGGTGATTCTTCTTGAATTTAAATCCATTCAAGTCACCTAAGATCTCAAAACAAAGTCCTTCAAGAATACAAGAGTGTAGAAGGATTGCTAGAAGTGTGGAGAAATCGTTCAATCAAAGTCCTAATCCTTGTTCTTAACTTCCTTTCTTTAGAAAGCAAAAAGTTGTAAGAAACCCTAACACACTCTCTTGCTCAATATCATTTACATGCTTCTCATACTTCATTTATGCTATATATGGTCATTATATTGTGTTCGTGATGTATAAAAACCATTAAAACAAGTTAAAAGGAACCATATGTTAGCTATATAGACATAAACAAGAAAACTAGTGACATATATTGTGAAATTCGACCAAAATAGTATAACCATGATATTGGAAACTTACATACTGTTAAAAAGGACTTAAAAAGGAAATCATAGCAATTTGAATCATCAAAAACGAGTACACGAGTCAAAAGTTATGGCCAAAAGAAGTTAGCAAACCTAAAGACCCGAAACTGCCTAATAGCATTCTGTTTGAAATCCATATTTTTTCGAGGCCCTTCTGGTCCGTTTCATCAAAAAGTTAAAACACGAAAGTTGTTCAGAACAACGTTTTCATTCGAGGGTAAAGAAGCTCGAACCCTGAAAACGCATAACAAATGATATTTTCTTCAAATTCTTAACAACCCCTTTTAATACCCAAAGGACCATGTATTGGTTATGGCTAAGTAAAACCAAGAGGTCTAATGACCTTAAAGCCGAGACCACAGCCATGGCTAAGGCCAAGGATGAGTCTCAAGACCATGGTAGCCATGACCAAAGCCACGGCAAGGCCACAGCTAAGACCTTAAAGCTTTCTAAACCGAAATCATTGACTAAAGTTTTAGTCTTAACAAAACAAAACAATTTGGATCTACTCCATCGATAGACCATGAGATTTCACAAGTAATATCACATCCGTACTAGACTTAAGAAACTTATAAAGATAACAATCTTCATTCAAAATAAGCTTTCCTAAAGTTTATTCAACTATTCGGACATGTAACTTTCAAAGATATATTTTATATCAAATACTACAACACTAGGGAACTTCATGTGAGGGGTTTCATTTGGGTGAACGGATCGACGAGTTGCTGGATTTACGATTTAAAGTGTCCTAGCTCCTCGAACGTTTACTACATGACCTCTGAATTATGACGGCCCGAACGGTAGTACAAGATATAAACTAAACATGTTTCATAAACCGTTTTATACAACGACATACACAACGTACTAAGTACTACATCATGAACAATATAGGGACATATATTGGCACCTTTATGTTTTCTTAGACATTATTCCAACCCTAAGTGGCAACAATTATTCTAGGTTGCCCGTAGAAGTTCTAACGGCATATCCATCATTCTCATTATACATTTGACATCATCCAACTCACGGTGAGTTCATAGCCCCACTTTCCATTACTTAATTGTTTTACAAACCCTTGGGGGGGAATACATGCTATTTTAACCAAACACAATGCTTTGAAATTATATAATATCCGATTGTTTTATTGTCACTAAGTACCATCCTTGCCAATCCAAGACCCCTTATCATGAACCATTTAATCAGTATTAGTAGTGAGCGCGAATATTGTGAATAGGCCTATTGGGATTGACGAATCCCATTTGTATTGACCAAGTACGTTCAAACAAATGCACTAATATTTGAGACTTAGGTATGACGGCAAAGTAACTATCAGGGTAATTACTCCACCGATTGATATTGGTACCCGTTAACGTTTTGGTTGCATGAGCTCAGTGAATAATAATAACTGTTTTGTTTTCCAACCATGAGTATGAGTCTAATTAACTTATACTACCAA
>LBNU01011257.1:40858-73257 GCA_014162995.1 Artemisia annua
ATTTCTTCCTCTATCTGCTGACGTAACTCATCCTATAAACAGATGTTACGAACTGTAAGAAACTAAGACATTAATAATGATGCATAATATATATAAGATCTGCCAAGCATGAAACAGTAAAAATATACATGGGTTGGCTTTGGTGACTGAGATGGAGCATACCCACGCCTCAATTTAATTCCAGTCACTCGAAAATGAACTGTGCCAGAAAATCCAGATGAGGGAATTTTTAGCTAGGCATCCCATGTATCATCCTCACCCGTGAAAATAGAATGTAGCCCCTGCAAGAAACAAGTAACGTGCTTAATGCTAACATAAAAGACGACAAAATTAGATGTACCATATATAAGTTTAACATCAAAAACCACCACGGGCAACAAATAATCCAGATGGTTGAAATGTTCTGCAGTGCCAAACCTGGAACGAATAAATGTCAAACACATTTAATTACCAAGCAAGCAAATCAGTCACATTTGGTACAAATGAAACAGTTTCACAAACAACAACCATATTTGAGTTAATTTCCTATATAACAATGTTATTTTAATCTTTTAATAGATCACTTACGCGACTGCGATAAGCAAACTCCAACTGTTCAGCAACACCCTCCCGGAGTGGAAACCAATCAAGACTCCCTTTACGAGCAAAACAGTGGCATCTTAGAACACATCGATTGTCTCCATTCCAATAAACAGGAAAACTATGTCGTATTAATAAGTCTACCTGCAACGATTACCACCACACGAATTTATAATCAAAAACATGTTTTAGGCTAGTTTTAATTAATCCACGAAAATCAATATAAATAATTTTATATTCGATTACACATTTAAGAAAATATAAATTAAATATGTGTTTGAGCATACTCCATACCCATGAACAGAGTAGGATACGTGAGATGAGGGTGATGGTGGCTTGACTGTGATGGTGGTGGTTATCTCGAACGAAACAACCGAAGCTAACAAAATCACCCATACAGTTCCCTTGTCTTGATGACGGTGATAGCGTGGAGGAGCAATGGTTGGTGGAACGACGGCGAGATAAGGCGGTGAAGTGTGGCGGTGGTGTGAGTCGGTTCTAGAGAGAAGGAGATCAAAGAGATGAATAGATAGAAGATAGATATGACCAGTGTAAGTGTTAGTGTTTTGATTTTGGGTGAAAAAGCGGTGGGATCTTGAGCGGGAGATTGAAATTTTGGGGAAAATTAAGGGGCGGGATAAAAGGAGCCCTATATTAAAATTTTGGATATTTTGGAGATTGAAAGTCTATCAAATGAGCTCAAAATGTTTAATGAGTTTAGCTCAACCTTATATCTCGAGTTATTGTTGAGTTCTCGAGCTTGTAAGTGTAATTTTTTTTAATTTTTTTAATATGTAAGTGTACTAAGTCTAAAAACTTATTTGTGAATGTATCAAGGTTTTTGAGCTGAAGTCGAACCATGTTCAATTCTTAGGTTATATTATATTTCAATTCTTAGCCTATCTAATGAGCTCGAAATGTTTAATGAGTTGAGCTCAACCTTATATAAGTTCGACTCGAGTTATTGTTGAGTTCTCGAGCTTGTAAGTAATACAAAATAGGTTTTTTTAAAGATGTCAGTGTACTAATAAGTGTAAATACTTATTTATGAATGTATCAAAGTTTTTGAGCTGAAGTCGAACCGAATTCAATTTTTAGGTTATATTATATTTCAATTTTAAGATGTGTACGAAGACACATATTTACAGATAAATCGAGCTTTTCGAGTCAAACTCAAGCCGATTTCAAACTTTCTTGATCCCGAATAACATGATCGGTAGGTCCCTGGATATTTGCTTCTTCGTGTCTGTGACAAACAGTATACACCTACCAAGCCGGTGCAACATGCATGACCAGTGATAATGGCTAATTCACATGGGTCATGGGTCATGTGCATTAAGTTATCACTGGTCACATTCATTAATGGGTATTTAACATCATATGGGTCATATGCGTTGGGTTATAGTCGTCATGTTACGAGTTACGACACATCCATTATTGTTGACAATTAGTAACTAAACATGGGTCATGGGTCATGTGCATTAGGTTTTGTTAACTAAGACAAAAACCTTGGGCGGATTTCATATTATTGTGACAAGTGTCCCTAGTGGTGTCCCCACTAAGTACATCTTACTAGGGGTGGCAATTCAGGTCGGGTTTTGGGTTAGTGGGTTCGGGTTGTCAGGTTGGCGGGTCAAAAAACCCCAACCCAAACCTGACCCATTTAAATTATCAGGTCAGCTACGTCAACCCTAACCTGCAGTTTGCACGTAACCTGAACCTAACCCATTTAACTTGTATATATACTTGGGTTGACGGGTTAAATAGCTTACACGGGTTGAATATGTTAAACTTGTGTTAACGGGTTAAATAGCTTACACGGGTTAAACCCGTATATATACTCGTGTCGGGTCAAAAATTGCCACCCCTACATCTTACCATGTTTCTTAGGATCCCGATCCTGATCTTAAATCTTATGATGTTACGATACTGCAAAGCAAAAACGATCCGGATCTTACATATAGGATCTTTGAAAGCTTAAGGTCTTAAAGGATCCCGATCTTGACCACAGGATCTTAAGATCTCATCCGATCTGATCCTACTTTTCTCGGATAACAAACTAAAAATTAAAAATGCAAATTTCTAAATTATTTTTTGTAGAATTTAAAAAACAACATGTTAATCTTATTAAACATTTCACAACCATTAGTTAGGACAACATTTTCGATGAAACATTCATATAATTTTGTGTCTATGATATATAATAATTTATAAATTTGTATAATATTACAAAAACTATTAAGAAAATGACATTATAGTAGGATCTTAAGATCCTGATCAGATCTTACGATCACGCGCTTAATTGCAAAGACAAAAACGATCCTGGGTAGGATCCCGATCTTGAAAACCTTACATCTTACCTTATGTACTCTTTGGGCGACTTTTTAAATATAAAATACACTAAAATACACAAATGTACCTAATACTTTTAGTTTTTAAACTTTTAATGTACTTTTTATAATATTAGTTTTTATACTTTTAATACTTTTAATCATTTTTAAACCTATAATATATACAAAGCTTATCTAACACACTTCAATATAATCCTCTCTTTCTCTCTCACATTTATAACACCACCGGTTACACAATTGACCGAGTAAACTGATATAGGCTTTTGATCTTCTCTTTCTCAGTTTTGTCTTACATTTGTTAGAAACTTGTTAGTTTAGGTATTAGTTTATGTATTAGATTTATGTGGTGTTGTTTTTGCGAATAATTAGAGCAAAAGAGATATTAAGGTGTGTTTGTATTAGCTTATTTTGTGTGGTTATCGGCTTATTATCAAAGATGGAAGAAGTATCAATGAAGGATGGACAGACACCACTTTCAAGTATGAACATAAACTTGTTTTGGTGTTGTTCATCCTTCATTGATTCATCTTTGCTCTTTATCAAAATACAGAAACAATTATCAAGTATAATTTGTAGGTTCGATGCTTCAATTTAGTGTCTTCGTCTTCCATCATTTTGGTAGGTTAGAGATTCAAGGTTGAATAATATGTTGTTGTTGGCTAGGGTAGAAAGGATGATAGTTCATTGGTAATATAAATTTAATATGATTTCATTCATGCTAGATTAGCTCTCTAATGTTGTAGAATCTACATAATTAATATGTATGTTCGTCACATCTAAGGGAGCAATATAAATGATAGTAAGAATCTGTTTTCTAATAACCTAAAGCTCAATAATCAGGGCAGATCTATCTAGCGTTGTAGAAGGTTCCATTGCTTAATTTGGAAAACGTCTACTACCGTTTGTGTGGTTGATCTTGATCACTGGCCTTGGCTCTTTCAATAATGTACCTTGATTAAAACTTTTGTCCCGACAATGAAGATACATTCTTGAAAGTGCCAAAGCTAGTGATCAAGCGCACACAAACGTTATTAGACGGTGTCCAAATAACAAAGCAATGGAGCCTTTCTGCAACGTTAGCTAGATCTGTCCTGATTATTGAGACGTCTTCAATGCGATAATGATATAGTGTGTATTGTTCATGACAGGCCACACTCCTTCATTATCGCATTCAAGATGAGTGATGTTACTTAGACTCTATTCTTTACTCAACATTTGTAGATTGTTTGTATCACTCTGTTAGCTTTATATATATGTATGCTGTATTTTTGATATGTAGGAAGTGAGTTTGTAAAACTTTGAGTCTGGAATTTCAACATACCTTTCCATTCTCAGTTCCCATACAGTTTCTTTTGTTTTTTCAACAATCTAGCAATGCGCCTGGTGCAGGCCTTTGCTCAAAGGGAGTTGAAACGACAAAAGGAGCTGTAGCGGGAACTAAGAAGGGTTAAGTATGTTGGTTTACTGCATTCCACTCCTTTTTATGATGTAAATGAGTATGGAATTTCAACATACCTTTCCATTCTCAGCTCCCATACAGTTCCTTTTGTTTTTTTAACAATCTAGCAATGCGCCTGGTGCAGGCCTTTGCTCAAAGGGAGTTGAAACGACAAAAGGAGCTGTAGCGGGAACTTAGAAGGGTTACGTATGTTGGTTTATTGCATTCCATTCAAGTGACTCAAATTCATTTCACATATCAAGCAGTTCTGAAGGTCTTCCAAATACATGGGCAGGCACTTGTGAGTATTTTTATTTCTCTTGTCTCTCTTGTTACACTGCTTTGATTCTTGAAAGTTTTGAAGGAAAAGAAAATGTATTCTGGATCAGGCACAAAAAAGGAAGATGCTAGGAAGGTTAAATCTCCAAAAAAGACTGCCAAAGAGCTTTTTGATGAGAGGGTTCAGGTGCTAGGCCTGCCCAATGATAAGACTTATGAAGAAAAGGGCATAAAACCATGGGAACCAAAAATGCCCAAAGTTTGTTCAAAAGCGAAGAGTAAAAAGAAAATGTATTAGTTGAGTTAGGTAGTAATTTGAAAACACATGTGCAATCCTTTTGTACTACTTTATTTGACTTTATGAATGAACCTGTGTAATCCTTTTGTAATTTTTCATTTCAAGTTTTAATGGAAAATGTTTAATGTTAATTCCCGTACTTTGTCATTGCTCAATTTTCTCATTAATTGTTACAATATTTTGATCTTTGTGTTCATTAAGAAGAACTTGGGATATATTTTGTATTATGTTAATCAAAAGTTTCTGCTGCTAAGAAAACGTTACTGCAGGTGGGTTTGTACTGCTAGATATGAGAGTGCAGGGGTGGATTGGGGACATTTACACTTAAGGGTTTAAATCCCCAAATTAAACTAGTTATAAGACGATATACTTTCGTACATCGTTTACTACATAACATTGTCTACGGATAAACCCATATGGTTCATCCTACATAATTACATACCATTGTCTAGTGGCAAACCCATTTGGTTTGTCATACGTCAAATACTTACAACAGTAGTTTATCCAACTTACAAAAAATTTCAAACATTGTTTCACCCATCAACACACATCAAACCTTAAAAGTCTTTGGGACCTGTCTGTGTCATCGGTTAAACAGAAGCGGACCGTTGCAGCTGCACCAAAGTGGGCTTCCCGTCTCAACCCCCTGAACCCATCGCATGAAACAATGAACACCTTCCTACTCACCTTCCCTCGACCACGGCTAACCACTGTCTTCTCACGTACATCGAACACTTTCTCTATCATTTGGTGCTTCAAAACAGCGACAGTGTACCCATACAAGTTGTACTTGCGCACAATTTTTGCTGGTATACTCTGTTACAAAATGTACAAAACTAACCATTAGCTCTTTGGGGATTATTCTAACACACATTATGATCTATCAATCATCCTATCAGACACACAATATCTCAGACAAATGAAAATGAAAATGCTACAAGTGTGTTACTGCTGCTGCATATTAAGGATAAGGCTGCTTATGAAATTTAGTGCTGCTAGTACTAAGTTACAACTACTATAGATTGTTGCATATTAAGCTTATTAAGGATAAGTCTGCTTATGGAATTCAGTGATGCTGCTACTAAGTTACAAATGCTATAGATTGATAGTTGTTTAGTATAGATTGATAGTTGTTTAGTTTGTATTTTCATTGAAATTGTAGCATAACAATTTGACAAATTATAAAAGTTTTCAAGACACTTACAAGTCGTCCATCTCTCCAGAAGCATGCAGTCAGTGGTCTGTAGAATGCCCTATCTTCTTGGTCATGGACAGTGTGACACGACCATTTGCACATCCAGTTCATCCGTAGGGGTTCAAAATCTGAATTTAATAATACAAAATGAGTAAGTTACAGATAATCCACAATGTTACAAAGATATCATATACTTGATGTAGTTAAAGCTAATAAAGGAAAAGATACCATAGTCATTTGGTTGGTGACACGGGGCATTCATGGCAATAGGGGTGCTGTATGTCTCCACAGTTGTGATGGCCCCTCCATCAGAACTAAACAACATCAGATTATATTCCTGGCCCCCGACAACCTGAGTAAAAACCATCTTCTGACCCTCCTGCATATCCAAGTCTCGAACGAGTGTCAACCAACCACCCCCATACAAGAATTTGTGGACGTATCGATCATAGATATCAAGCTCACTGGCCACACTAACATTGTAGTCTCTCGTGTTAGTGGTAACCACGACCGAACGAGTAGGGGTTGGACCATCCAGATATCTCAGAAAGTAATGATCCAACGACTGCATAAGCAGAGATGTGTCGGTCACATCCACTAAACACCTCCAAAATGGGGCACTCTCGGGTTCATAGTTGTGGAACTCCAACCCATCCTCACCATAGCAAGCAACATAAAACAGATTTTCACCCTCCTCAATAAAATGCACGGACGAAACATAAGAGCAGGCGATGTTGTGATTGACAAAATCATTCCACCTTTCTCCCTCAACAACACAAGTAAGTTGTGAGACTCTCCTAACACGAACTTTCCATCTAACCCCCCTACAGTTAACTAAGAAGATATAACTATCGCCATGATAGGAACCTCCTAGAACATAATCATCATGCAGTTCCTGTATATGAAATTTAATTTTTAACCATTGTGATCAATTAAATACTAATTAAACTAGTGTCTTAGAGAAATAACAGCTTGTCAATAATGGTGTTAACTTACAAACACATCCAAAGCCTCTTCAGGAGTGCCCAAAGTGCAAATAAATTGATTTCCAAACATGGTTGTTACTGCATTAACGATTAAGGTTACAAAAAAATGCAAATAACAGTTTGAATGAAGTAAAAATCAGTAAATGTGGTTACCTGGTACGTGTGTTTTTGGAAGAATCAAGACTGCTAATCACCGATTGTATTGTTTGAGAAGATAGACCGTTTATGTCTGTGTGATTTTTTTGTGTTAAACACGCTTAGTTTTGTTATTTGGAAAAATATCGTCGTCGATTTTCGTGAAATTAGTGTGGGTAGCTGAAGTGTGTTAAAGTCGGGACACAGGAAATGACGAAAATACCCTCACGTGCAACGCACGTGAGGGCTCACTAACGGGCTAGCAGCATTAAGTTCTGCCTAGCAGCATTAAGTTCCGAGTTACTAGCATTCACCCGAATTCCAATCCAAACAACTTTTTCTTTGCTTTTCCTGCAAAATGTTAGTCTAGACACAAAGAAATACAAGCCATAACATATGCACAATGATCCAAACATCTAATTATACTTAGCAGTTCTAAGTATAACTAGGAGCATTGTAATGGGGCAAATGAAGAGCCATGACTAGATAGATCATATACATAAGTTATCAGAAATGTGGGACCATATGTATCTAATTGTGACTACGCTTAAATATTGTGTGACAAAATATGACTCTATGATTTAGTCACACAAAAACTCAATGTGACTAATATCAAGGTTAATGATAACTGACTTCCCATTGTGCTATAAATAATAGTCACATGAATACTTCACAATGTGACTATTTTGAATGTATTGGTCACATATAATACCCTTATAACGTGGCCATAATCATGATTTAGATACACATTTGTGATATGGTGTGACTATTGTAAAGCCTATAGTCACATGATCGTGCTTCAATTAAATGTGACTATACGCATTAGGATTTTGCAAAGCAAACACACACTAAACTCTAGACACACATATTAACTTACGTAACCATATGTGTCGAATTTTCGTTACACTTAATCATGTTTATATGGTTTAGTGTGACCATATATGACATTTGGTCACACTCTTCAAGTGTGTGACATATATTTGTCACTCTTAAATGCATTTCGTGACTAACGCTTCAAACTGAATTTTTAGTCTCTTATCATTTGTCTTGATTGGTCATCATAATTGTTTGAAGGTCGAAAGATGCAATTGTGTTGGTTATATTCTGAATCGTTTGTCTATAACGAGTCATTGCTATGCTTGTGAGAATTGGATAGTAAAACATATGATAAACTCGAATATAATATGTTTAAGGACTAGCCTCATGTCTAACGACTTGGCTAGAGGAAATGCATACTTGATACTTCATACTTGGACCATACTTTATGCACTTCATGTATCTAGGATCAAAGGCCGAAAGGAGATTCTTTTACATCAAGTAGATATACTAGTTTACATGATCACCAATCATGCTTTACTTCTATGCTTTGTCCGTGTACTCTCTATGATGCTTGTGCTTGTTTATCTCATGTGCTCAGCCTTTAACAATCGTACTTTTAATATCAATTGGCAAAACATTTCAAAAATCTTAAATCCAACAAAAACGGTTTTAATAAGTGACAATCATTGGAATCTAATTTTGTTACCTTTAGCTAACAATAGGAACGATTACCTCTCTTGGGACGACCTGGTCTTACCTTAAACCTTTACTATAAACTTTTACCCATGTGTTTTATGAATTAAGGAAATGGTGAAATTTGTCTTATAAATTTAAAGCTTTCGAAACACATCAAAGTTTTTGGCGCCACTGCCGGGGAGGCTAATTTGATTTATATTGTTAGTTTTACAAAGAAAATTTTACTTGATACCAAGAATTCTTACAGAATTTGAAAAAATTTAGTTTCTGAGACAAAAAGAACGCTGGGTTTTTAGAAAATAACCGCCGAACTTCTAATACAGTAAAAGAATAGTTGGATTTGATTTCACAAAAATCCAAAAACATTATTGTAAAATGCTTTTTCTAGGTTTTGAGAACATAGGGCTTATGTTTCTTTTGTTTTGACTATCTGAATTATTGGATTGCTCTTATTAATGAGATGATAATTGCAATATGTTTTCAACTACTATCTGAGTTTATGAATGATCATATCCCTTATGAAGAACTGTTAAGACCCAGAAACACGCCGGTTTTATACCTATTAGAGCTGGCATATCGTGTCTGACACGACACGATAAGACACGAACACGATAAGACACAAACACGAATGACCTGAACACGAACACGACACGATAAAAAATCGTGTCACTTTTTTCGAACACGAACACGACACGAAAATTAACATGTTACACGATAAGGAACCTGTTAAGGGATCTGTTAACAAAAATACATAACGAAACAAAACGAGTTCACAATTTAACGAGAGTTCCTAATAATATTTTTAACTAATACATAACGAAACAAAAAGTCCTTAATAAATCCTTATAACTAATACATAACGAAACAAAAGTAAACAATTATAATGTCTTCACTCTTCACCCGTATACGAAACCCATGTCCTCGAGCATATTACCGGTGCACCATGGCTGCTAATTGTCCTGTTAAATAAAAGCGCAGTCATAAGTATAATTGTTTTGTGATCACAGTGACTTGAAGCAAATCAAAAAGCTTCAAATATTTGAAGAAACTATCTATAAGTTGCCACACAGATACAATTACCAAAGGCAAAAACATAGAATGCGGCTGATTAAGCTTAAGTCTACAAGGGCTGATTAAGCTTAAGTCTACAAGAACATCCACTTAACAACCTAAATGGAACAAGAAATTGCAGCAGACAGCAAAAAATTGCAGCAGACAGCAAGAAATTGCAGCAGACAGCAAGAAAATTGCAACCTAAATGGAACTAGTTACACCCAGTTATAAGATTAGCTAAGACCATCTCAACCAAACGCTAACCAACACTTTTGAGCTCGAGACAACACTCGTGAACTCAAGAACACGGTTAAGACACTTTGACAATTCAGAAAATAGCTTCTAAAATGATCTAATCTTGTAGTTTTACTGCTAAGCATAACACTCTGAAACGACCCCCCATATCAGTAGCTCATATTTCAACCACTAATACTAGTTCTCTACATGAAAAACAAAGGACAACTTGTAATCTACCCTTACTACATAATTTCATATTAATGTTCAACAATATAGAAGAAACAAAAGGTAACATACAAAATATTAACAACATGTAATTATCATACACACTGGTTAGCTGTTTGGTTTTTTGCATAAAACCTTTGATAGAGACCAACTATAACATCACCAGCAACACTTATTTACTTTACTTTGTCCACTATATTGTAAAATTAAAAGTCGCGATATGAATGAAAACAACTTTCACTGATTTGGTAATTGTTGCAAATATTTTCAAAGGTAATTTTATAAATACAACTGTAATTAAGGTCTAGTCTATTCATTAACTACGAGTATTAAGTAACTGATTCACTGGACAATTTCTTTACTTGACGGTGTCACAAATCTAAACAATGGCAAATTAAACTCTCCATTATGATATTTCTAAAAACAAAAAATCACAAAGAAGACAAAAATCTGGGAATAAAGCTAAACTAATCCACATAAAATTTGGCATACACATTCAAAACAATTGTGTATCACTGGTACTTAAACTACATATGAACAATATACAACTTTTTAATTTCATACTTCAACAAATTGATATATAATCAGCATATAAAGCAGTAACAAAAAGTTTAGAATAATTACCCCAANGATAGGAACCTCCTAGAACATAATCATCATGCAGTTCCTGTATATGAAAATTAAATTTTAACCATTGTGAATTAAATACTAATTAAACTAGTGTCTTAGAGAAATAACAGCTTGTCAATAATGGTGTTAACTTACAAACACATCCAAAATATATTCAAGATTGTCCACATCGCAAATAAATTGATTACCAAACATGGTTACTGCATTAACGATTAAGGTTACAAAAAAATGCAAATAACAGTTTGAATGAAGTAAAAATCAGTAAATGTGGTTACCTGGTACGTGTGTTTTTTGAAGAATCACGACTGCTAAGCACCGATTGTATTGTTTGAGATATTGGGTTGAAAGAAGATAGAGCGTTTATGTCTGTGTGATTTTGTTGTGTTAAACACGCTTAGTTTTGTTATTCTAAAAAATGTCGTCGTCGATTTTCGTGAAATTAGTGTGGGTAGCTGAAGTGTGTTAAAGTCGGGAACAGGAAATGACAAAAATACCTTCACGTGCAACGCACGTGAGGGCTCACTAACGGCCTAGCAGCATTAAGTTCTGCCTAGCAGCATTAAGTTCTGAGTTACTAGCATTCACCCGAATTCCAATCCAAACAACTTTTTCTTTGCTTTTCCTGCAAAATGTTAGTCTAGACACAAAGAAATACAAGCCATAACATATACACAATGATCCCAACATCTAATTATACTTAACAGTTCTAAGTATAACTAGGAGCATTCTAATGGGGCAAATGAAGAGCCATGACTAGATAGATCATACACATAAGTTATCAGAAATGTGGGACCATATGTATCTAATTGTGACTACGCTTAAATATTGTGTGACAAAATATGACTCTATGATTTAGTCACACAAAAACGCAATATGACTAATATCAAGGTTAATGATAACTGACTTCCCATTGTGCTATAAATAATAGTAACATGAATACTTCACAATGTGACTATTTTGAATGTATTGGTCACATATAATACCCTTATAACGTGGCCATAATCATGATTTAGATACACATTTGTGATATGGTGTGACTATTGTAAAGCCTATAGTCACATGATCGTGCTTCAATTAAATGTGACTATACGCATTAGGATTTCGCAAAGCAAACACACACTAAACTCTAGACACACATATTAACTTACGTAACCATATGTGTCGAATTTTCGTTACACTTAATCATGTTTATATAGTTTAGTGTGACCATATATGACATTTGGTCACACTCTTCGAGTGTGTGACATATATTTGTCACTCTTAAATGCATTTCGTAACTAACGCTTCAAACTGAATTTTTAGTCTCTTATCATTTGTCTTGATTGGTCAACATAATTGTTTGAAGGTCGAAAGATGCAATTGTGTTGGTTATATTCTGAATCGTCTGTCTATAACGAGTCATTGCTATGCTTGTGAGAATTGGATAGTAAAACATATGATAAACTCGACTATAATATGTTTAAGGACTAGCCTCATGTCTAACGACTTGGCTAGAGGAAATGCATACTTGATACTTCATACTTGGACCATACTTTATGCACTTCATGTATCTAGGATCAAAGGCCGAAAGGAGATTCTTTTACATCAAGTAGATATACTAGTTTACATGATCACCAATCATGCTTTACTTCTATGCTTTGTCCGTGTACTCTCTATGATGCTTGTGCTTGTTTATCTCATGTGCTCAGCCTTTAACAATCGTACTTTTAATATCAATTGGCAAAACATTTCAAAAATCTTAAATCCAACAAAAACGGTTTTAATAAGTGACAATCATTGGAATCTAATTTTGTTACCTTTAGCTAACAATAGGAACGATTACCTCTCTTGGGACGACCTGGTCTTACCTCAAACCTTTACTATAAACTTTTACCCATGTGTTTTATGAATTAAGGAAATGGTGAAATTTGTCTTATAAATTTAAAGCTTTCGAAACACATCAAAGTTTTTGGCGCCACTGCCGGGGAGGCTAATTTGATTTATATTGTTAGTTTTACAAAGAAAATTTTACTTGATACCAAGAATTCTTACAGAATTTGAAAAAATTTAGTTTCTGAGACAAAAAGAACGCTGGTTTTTTAGACAAAAACCACCGAACTTCTGATACAGTAAAAGAATAGTTGGATTTGATTTCACAAAAATCCAAAAACAGTATTGTAAAATGCTTTTTCCAGGTTTTGAGAACATAGGGCTTATGTTTCTTTTGTTTTGACTATCTGAATTATTGGATTGCTCTTATTAATGAGATGATAATTGCAATATGTTTTCAACTACTATCTGAGTTTATGAATGATCATATCCCTTATGAAGAACTGTTAAGACCCAGAAACACGCCGGTTTTATACCTAAGACCGTCGTACTGCTGGAGAATTTCAAATAAAACGGCTAGAAAATCACGTACCGTCATACTTTTATTAAAATGCGCCGAACTTTTCTGCAAAAATCTTTACAGAAGACTTGTTTCTCTTTTGTAATGATTAAACAAATGCATATCTTGACATATATGATTTATATGAAATTATTGGAGTATGATTATGTGCTTATAACTTATTTGACTAACCTATTAATGTTTTATTTGATGTTTGTGCACATTTTAGCTATGTTAGCCATGGATCACAACAATAGGCTAGGAAAAAGGTTAGAATTGGAGAATAGCTGTGGATGGCTAGATGAGTCAGAAAGTATTGGGGAAAACAATGTTTCAGAATCAGACACAGTTGATAGTGGTTTGAAAAATGAGCAGAGGGTACACACCTTTGGAAAAATGGAAACCCCAGATTGTTGTTTGAAATTTCTCACACCTTGTTTTGTGGAGGAATTATATGCCTATGATGCTGTTGCAGACCTTGACTACAACAGAAATTTGCTACACAAGGAATTTTCCAAAAGGTTGGGAGTGCAATGTGAGAAAAGAGAAGATGGCAGTGTGGTTGTTACTAAAAAACTCTTAGTGAGTTTGAAAGAAGAGTTGTTCCTGGTAGAATTCTATGTTAATCGTAATGAAAATGAGTGGGAACCTAATGTGATTCTTGGGATACCTTTCCTAAGATTGGCTAGAAGTATTGTGGACTTTGCTAATGGTTTACTAACCGTTTGTCTGATGTAACTATGATAGACAATGATTTGCAGAACCTAGATGAGTTACTTGCTGGAATTAGTGAAGATGATTTGCTACCACTTCCCAACAATGAAAATACACCTACCTTAGACGCACCTGAGTTTTATGCAAGATGGGAAAAAGTAAGAGATTGAAAAACAAACCCCAACCAATTTATAAAATGAAGTATGGAGATGAAGGACCTTCATTAACCATAAACTGTCCCATAACTAGGGATGAACTTACTAAGGAGGAAATGGAGGCTGATGTGTATGCTAGGATCATGTTGTTGAATGAGAAGAGACCAATTATTGAGACCTTGAAACATACAGACAAGCATAAAAAGATTCTAGACAGTATTCTCATGGATAGACTTAAGATAGATGGAGAAGTGGAAGATGAGAATGAAGAGGAGGCTGCAACACATGTGGTAAGTCTAATAGTCCAAACAGTCCAACACTCATTCAAACATTTTACTAGAAAGTGTGACACGCAAATATTATAAGTTTATAACTAGGCAACTGATTGATTATATAAAATATATCAATAATTATAATTATAAGTATAGCCAAGGAAAACACAAAAGCAATATGTGTATCCCGGGTCGTTTCCCCAATGAAGAGTGAATGGAATTTTTAGATTCGAGTTCGAAACCGCAGAGTGAATAGTGAACAGATATGACATTTTTGGATTTTTAATCTGATTTAATAAACTAAAAATGCATAAAAACATAAAACTATCACAAAACTAAGCTCGGGATTCCATAAATGCAATTAAAATTCTAAATGGGCCTTAAATGGGCCCGTGATAAGCCCAAAACTATAACTAATGATCCCACAAAGGTAATAATTGCAAATACTAAGTCTATAAGCACTCTAAAACTAATCCCAATACTTAAAAACGTCACATAACGAGCCTAAAGAGTGAAATGCTTAAATACAATACCTACGGATGCAAAATTATTTTTCCTAGATCCTAAATGATTAAAGAAATTTTTTGAAAAAAGAATTTTATTTTTTTGATTATTTTTCAATTTATTATGAATGAAAGGAATTTTAAATATTAAAAATACTAAACGATTTTAAAAAAATTTGAAACTTTTTATAAAAATACCTTAAACTATCTAGGTCCTAGAAAAAATAAGCTGGAAGTAACAGCTTATACAAAGAAGTAACAGCTTATACAAATAAGCAATTAAAAAGCTTAATCCTAATTACGTGTAAAACCTGAATAACATGTTAAAAGAATAAATGATGAGACTTAGGATGCAGAAAGACCCAAGGGCGAGTTGGTATTGTGGTATGTGTGTGAGGCTTAGAAAGGTTGAGGTTGGTTGAGGTCAGGGGTTCGAGCCTAGGCTCACCCCGAGAAAGACGAAAAAACCAAAAAACTCAAAGTCAAAAAAGCCACCGAGAAAGGAAACATGGATGGCGCACGCATCTACGCCAAAAATGCCATCCGTAAATGTAACGAACAAATGAACTACTTAAAACTCTCGTCACGTCTAGATGCGGTTGTCGCGCGTTTAGATACGCGGGCGAAGATGAATACGATTAGTAAAAGTATGGGGTCGATTGTGAAAAGTTTGGAGTCGACTTTGAACACCGGCAACTTGCAGAAGATGAGCGAGACAATGGATTCGTTCGAGAGGCAGTTTGTGAATATGGAGGTGCAGGCTGAGTTTATGGAGAGTTCGATGGCGGGAAGTACGAGTTTAAGCACGCCGGAAGGGGAGGTTAATAGCTTGATGCAGCAAGTTGCGGATGATTATGTAAAGTTTACGTATATAAATTAATGTGATATGTCCGGATTCGAACACGAGACTTCGGGATTGCACACATTACGTATGAGTTTCAATTAATTAATAATTATTATATTAAGTATGAATAATTATAAAATTCACGAAACAAACACTTAACGGTACTTAACGGTCGTTAGTTGGAAGATGAAGGACTAAACATGAAATAGTGATCAAGAAAGATCCGGAATGGGACTCTCCTTGACCCATGTTCGGCCGAACCCAACCCAATAGGGTGTAGGGTTGTGTCTTGTGCTCCAAGTTTGATGATTAGTATAAATACGTGTCCCTATGTATTCATTCAATCATCCCTTGATTCACTAGCAATCACATTCTTTTCTTCTTCTCTCCTTTTGAGCCTAGTTAATCGAACTACACCCTTCTAGGGTTCCTACTAGATTCTAAGCTCAAAACCATTCTAGTTTAGTTGATCAACTGCACCCTTCTAGGGTTCCTACGTGATCTACTAAACATTGTGTTTGAATTGTTTGTGAATCTAGAACCTAGCTTTTCTCATTGAAACGCTACTAATACGTGTGTACAAGAACAAAGTGTTAACATTCTTTTGTTAACAAGGTGTTGCCCTATTCGACTACATCCTTAGTCGATCCATCTTAAACCCTAACCTAGGGTTTATATGGTTCTTGATTCTTGATTGCTTGTTCTTGCAAGGTACGCATATTCTTTTATATTCGGTTTATTATTATTACATGTATTTGATCTATTTCCGCTGCGTGCTTGATGATGTTTCTTGTTTATATAATTGTTATGATTCACAAATTCCAACAGATTATGGGTTGGAAGCGTCGGAAGGGGAGGTTAATAGCTGGACATGCTGTGGCGACTAAGACTGAGGAGAAAGTTGATGAGGATGATTTGTCGAGGAGGCTTGCGGAGCTTAAGGCTCGTGGTTGATTGGGTTTGGTTTGATGAGCTAGTGATGAAGGGGGTGGTACGTTATGTGGTATTGGAATAAATATGTATATTTGACAGGATTTTAATGTGGTTGTGTTGATGACTTTAGAGTTCTAAAACTTGTTAATGGATGAAGCGTAATGCATTTCATATTTTCTGGTTGAATGCTATTTGCAAGATACAGATATGTAGTATTACGGGTTGATTTTATATGTTAGAACTATTGTGCTTATGTAGTTTGTGCTTATGCGCGATTGTATTGTGATAAGTAGTGTGTTTGGATCGAGCTATGCTGTTTACCTATATGCTATATGCGCTTTGATCATGTTAGCACAGGATTGCTTTACATATTTTGATACGTGACAGGTGTATGATGGGATAGTTTATAACTTTATACTGCTTAAAACCTCTTAATCTTGCATAAATCTTGTCGCCACTATTATGCATTTTGTTTTACACCAATTCTCTTCTGATTTTGGGGTATAATTCTATAAAGTTGGATTTTATGTCAGAATTTGCATGGTTACTTTGCTCGCTAGCTCCTGAAGCCGTGTTTATGCTGGATTGCATCTATGACTATAATGCTTTATAACTGGCAATTATATATATTATTTGCATCAACGTTATGGATGCTCTATGCTAGTTTTGTTTGTCGGTACATTTTTCTTACGCAGTTTATTCGGATATCATTATTTTACCTGTCGTTGAAGCTTTGTTTCTATTCGATTGCATAGCTTTTGCATACTTCTACAGCAATGGAATAAAGAGGGTGTTTTTTTACTTTTGCTAACTTTGCAATTGCAAAACAAGCACATCTACTGGGTGATTATAAACAAGTTCTTGGGTGCGTTTGGTTTGTAGCCCGGAATCACTATTGGTATGGGTTTCGATATAGGGTGGAATGAGAATTGGTATCGGTTCAAGTATCATTCCCTATAAACATGTTTGGTTAAATGTTGGCATGACTTTACCGTTTTTTTCTCTCATGTATANTTGGGTTGTCTTCTCGACTTTGCTGGACCGATGATGATGACAAGAAAGTCACGGGATAAGTGAGGGTTGATGCACATGGTGAGAATTGGAGGTAAACAAACAACAATGGTGACACGATCAAGGTTGATGAAACCTATCAGTTGGTTTTTTGTGATGAAAAAAAAGAGAGTAAAATATAAACCAAGGAAACCAGGCAATCTTGAGTGGTATGGTGTATGGCTGATTTTGGGATTTGATATCCATTTTTCAAACCTGGGCCCACTAACCAAACAATTTGAATGGGATTCAAACTCATTCCTTGATAGTCATTCACCCATACCAAACGGGCATTATGGCATAAAATTGGCAAATAGGTATATCCTTTTTAGTTTTTACATCCAAACACTCAAAAGTGCTTATGGCGTTTTAAAAAATGCAGTAAGCTAATGTATCCGCTTTTTATGAAAGCTGTGATCGGGCTGATCATCGGTCGAAGACCGGACCGGACCGACTAAGACCGAGACCGAAATTGCTCAAAAACCAAAACTGAGACCGAGACCGAATATGTTCGGTCCGGTCCGGTCCTTCGGTTGGTCCGGTCCAAGAAGGCAAAATGGTTGGTTTTTAGACAGGACTGGACCGAGACCGAAATAAGGAAAAACTCGAGACTGAGACCGGACCGCTAATGCTTCGGTCTCGGTCGGTCTGAACGGTCCGTTTGCTCAGCCCTAGTTCGGCTGAGTTTGTTGACATCTTCATTATACTATAACTTATGGCATTCACAATGAGAGTTTCAAAAAAAGTTTAAAACACATGAAAAACTTTATATTTTGTTTTAACCATAGTGATTCAATGCAAATTTTGACCATCTAAGAAAACTGTAATTCATATTACTGCCATGTTATTAATGTTGGTATAAATTTTATGTTAAATTGTATTACTAGCACTCTAATTTAATTTCCCTATTTTTGTAACACCCTCCCATTGGTAACGACCCACATGCCAATAAAATCCAAGTTTGTCATCTGATATTTTGTACCTTAACATTTTCTTGTGAATGACTCAATTTGATCAATACTCGAAATCGATGTCTTTTTTCTTCTATGATCACCACTATAATTCCTAACTTCTCTTTTGAACCAACCCGGGTTTTCTTTATATTGATTGAAGACCAGTTTCATCATGAGCATATAACTAATGAAAGGTGATACACGTACACTTGCGAAAATGATAAAATCATGAAAGGTATGTATCACATAATCAAGCACATATGCGGTATGGTTGGTCTTTTATGTTATTATTTTTCTGTTTCATGAGGCGTGTCCATATATATGTATGAGCTTTTACTGATTATATGCTCCCCAATTATGCATATTTGCTTTGCTGATTAGGGTTTTCTTGAAACAAGGCTAACAGCGCATAGAGAAATATATGGCTTTTGTGGTCTAAGCTTTCATGCTCTTTTGAGTTTACAGGCCAAGCATAGTAACCTACAACTATTTGGGGTGTGTTAAAAATAGAAAGAATATGAGTACTTTTAGAGTGAGTTAAAATACGAAGGATTGCAAGCTATTACTCGTAATTGAAAAATAAATCGATAATATTAAAGTGGTTCTCAAATAATAAAGTTCAAAAAGGTGAAATGGTAAAGACCCGTTTGGCTAAAGATAGTCGTAATGATCATGTTTGCCTAAATCCATACAGGGTCAGTTTCAGCCAAATCAATTATAGTTGGATCAGTTTGAACCAAATCAAACCGAGCCAAATTAATCTCTCGGTTTTACATATCTAACAGTGTGCTTTAGTGAGATAAAAGATGTGTTAAAATCTAGGTTAATCTATGGGAAGTGATACTCACACCACACTTTTTGATTCTTTCACCACAATATCACATCATTAATGCACAAGTTACAACATGATATATGCATAAGTGTGTTGTGTGCATCAAAAAGTGTGGTGTAAGTATTACATTCAAAATTGTCTACTGTATCTTTCAGTATTGGATAATTTTTTCGTTTACTTTGTTTTACTTTGCCAAATCTATTGTCATAAAATTATCAAAAATACGCAACATACTAAACTAAATTATCACCATGACCTTGCGCATTTGCACATACTATGTCATTAATTAGTTATTAGAAAGAGAGCATAACATAACAAAATAGGCAAACCGATGTATTCTTCGATAACCTTGAATAACGAAGAATTCTTCCAAAAACCGAACAACCTTTTTTACATTTATTATTTATAAGTATAGATATAAATTAAAGCACCCTTCAAAAAACATTTTTTACATTTATTAATTGTAAGTATAGATATAAACTAAACCACCCTTCATAAAACTACATCGATTAAAATCACAACTACGCACCCACGCCAATAAAATTTTATGTAAAATCTCGTTGAGCCGGTGGTGATACAATCACGAAAGCTACTTTCGCTCTTTCATGATTTCCGGGCAAAAGGTCGACCGAAACTAAAAATCTAAAATTGAAAAACAAAACATGAAAATAGAGACATGTCATTTATGATATTTAATTAAACTATAAAACGAGAAATGACTGAAAGAAAGAACAAGAATGGCTTTCACGAGCGCCGGCTACAACGAGATTTTACATAAAATTTTTTTGGCATGAGTACAGAGTTGTGATTTTAATTGATGTAGTTTTTTGAAGGTTGGTTTCATTTATATTTATAATTGATTATGATAGAATGATTCAAGTCCTTACGATGAATTGTAGTATAAACCAACTTGTTAACAATAACCTAAAGGTGGTTGTTAGCAAAATCCTTATACTTATAACTGATGAATATAAAAAATGTTATTTGGTCTTTGAAAAAGTTTTTCTTTATTCAAAGGTTATTGATGAATGCCAGTCTCTGGATTGGCTGTGTTGCTCTCTTTCTAATAGAATAAAATGACATGAATATGGTTTTTCTCATTATTTAATGATGAAGTGAGTCACTTTGTAACAACTAATTATTTCGTAAAATGACATGAATATGGTTTTTCTCATTATTTAGGATTTATAGGTGGGTGTTGCACAAATTATTTTGTAAAGGTATTGCACAAAAAAGTTTTATCACAAGTACTAAAATTTGCACCATAAAGATTTTTTAGGCTAAACTCACAAGAATCATAAACTTTCAAATACATACAAGAATCATAAACTTTCACGATCAAGTCATGTTTGGAAATTCGTACTCGGGTTAAAAGGTTCTGGTTCATTCGCGTGAGGTTTGAATTCGTGTTTGGGTATTGCTCAGCTTACTTTGAATCTTAATTAGCACATTATATTTGTGTCCGAGTTGGTTTTCGAACCCGTGTTTGATTTCAGTCTCGATCTTGATATTCTCTTGTTCGGCTCTGAGGTAATTCTCAAATCATAATATTTATCGTATCTCGCTTATAATACTACTTAGAGATTCGATAGTTTAAATTGTTAGATACAATAAAAGCATAAACCACAAGTTTAAAGGAAGAGTGTCTTCATGGGATTATTTATGATTTTATACTTGTACCCCTAAGCTATCTCAAATGTTGTCAAGTAAACCACAAGTTCAAAATGATACTTTATCCCTTCTAACTTATTAAACATATACAACTTCTCTTCCAATGAGTAAATGTAATTGTGTTGTAATCATTAACTTCATAAGCATATATAACATAGTAGTCACACATTTTATAGCTACCATCATTTTCACTAGTTATGTAAATAAATCACAAAAACATAAATAAACAAAGGTGTTTGAAAGGTCTACATGCATTGTCGTTTGAAGGCTTTATAACTAAACTCGTCAATAACATTTGATAACGAAAAACTCCTCCGAAGACTAAACAACCTTTTTAAATTTATTAATAATTAGAAGTATAAAACCACATCAATCAAAATCATAACTTCGTACCCACGCCAATAAAATTTAATGAAAAATCTCATTGTAGCCGGCGGTGACACCATTGCAAAAGCCACTTTCATCCTTTCAGGAAGTCCGGGTAAATGTTCAACCGTAACTACAATTGAACAATAAAACGTGAAAATAAACACATTATTTATGATATTTAATCAACTATAAAATGAGAAATGACTAAAAGGCCTATACTCGGACCTAAACATGAATATCGTTTTTCTCATTATTTAATGATGAAGTGAGTCACTTTGTAACAATTTATGAACGAACCTAGGATTTTTAGGTGGGTGTCGCACAAATTATTTCTGAAGGGTCTTGAACAAAAAAATTTCATCATAATTAAGTATTAATATATGCATTATAAAGAATTTTTAGGCTAAACTCAAGTTGCAATATAAAGAAATAAAGTAGAAAAAAAAAGTGTTATTGAGAGTTACACATACTAAAAAAAATGCCACTTTTGAAAACAAATTACACTTCTCAAAATCGAGTGTGCCCCGTGCCACACCGAGCTCTCAAATTGGTCTGTCCCTGACACCCCTCTTAATCATAAAATTAAACATGAGTCTAGATCTCATAACCATTTCTTGCATCACATAAGCAAATACAGTAGTGAAAAAAAAAAAAATAATAAAAAAAAAAAAAAAAAAGGCGCTAGCGTGCATGCTATGTATACAAAAGTCATGTTTATTCTATGGGAGGTGATTTGCACACTCCCATATTTGATTGAGACACTCCAAACAGTGAATTAAACAGTTGTACTGTAAATATAAACTGCTTTAACTGTTTGTACATTGAGTATCCCAATCAATTTTTTGAGTATGCCAATTAATTCCCTTATTCTATACTATTGTAAATAGAGTGATGCTATAGCCCGATGAGGAAAGGTACCCCGAAAATGACAGAAATTGCTAATTATTATTATAATACTAACGCCTAATGTAATATAAATGATTTGTAGTTAAACTTAGGATAATTAATCATATTTTATTGAAAATTTAATTAATTTCAATTTTGTTAATTAATATAATATTATATTTAATTATTGAGAATAAATATATAGTTGAAATAATACTTTACAGTAAGTGAATCGACTGCACTACTTATGATATATAAATATCCGTATTATATACTAAGTGTATGTTTCAAATATTTTTGAGAACGTAGCAATTTAACTATTTATTTCGTCATATGCATATGTCAAATTAAAAATTACAAAAACTAATATATAGTTAGTTATATGTTGATCTAAAATGTATTTGTAACAAATATTTAATAATATAACATGAAGATATATTAAAAGTAATGCATTAGAAATATTTTACAAATAGATATTATATATATTTTTTATATTAAATCAATGAAAGAATGAAATTAATGAGAAAAAATGTAATCAAAAGTTACCTGTGATTGAAAGTGTTGTAAATAGCATGGTTGTTATGATGAATAACATAAAATTTCTCATACTTGAATTTGTTATTTTTTACGTGTTTTGAAATGACAAAGTGATTAGATGATGTTTACATATATTATATAGTGATCAATACCATAATGGCATGAAATACGCATCGGAAAGCGAAAAGGTAATCTGCCGAATTTAATAAATACGAACAATTTTGTGTTTGTGCTCCATATGAAATCGCCTAGTCAATGATTATACTCATTGGTGAGCAATTGATGACTCGATTGACCGACAGTTGGATTTTAATTCAATATCCAATCGAAAGTTAACTAATCTGATGATTGTTTAACATACAGAAAAATTTCTAACTATACGTGTGAGATACAATGTAGTTGATTGATATTGAATCAACTTTTCATCGACAATGAAAAGTTAACTAATTCTTGTATGTTAAGCAATCGTTAGATTAGTTAACTTTTGATTGGATATAGAATTAAAAATCAGAGGCATCAATTGCTCGCGGATGAATATAATTATTGACTAGACAATTTTTTCTATACCACACGCACAAACTCTAACTGGCACACACTAAATCTCAAAAGCAAAAGGTGATAAAAATGTTCGTATTGATTCAATCCGAAAAATTGATATAGTGAAATATGTGATGTGACAATTTCCGATATCTCATGCCATATAGTTCTATGTTATTGATCACTATATAATATCTATAAATATCGTCAAATCACTTTGTCATTGCAAAACACGTACACATATAAACAAATTCAACTAAGAGAAATTTTATGTTATTCATCATAACAGCCATGTTTTTTACATCACTTTTAATCATATGTAATTTTTGATTACATTTTTCCCATTAATTTCATTTTAACAACAAATGTGAGATAACGAGGATTTCAACCGCGAGTTGCTGCGGAGTGCAGAGCAAATGAGCTTACCACGTAATACATATGATAAAACTTATGCAAATACAACATACACATAAAACAACCCCTCAATTGATACCTAGAATATGCTCACTTCTCAGAATTCCTTTCAAACGAATCTATCAATTAGACACAAAGACATTTTGGTCTTGCAAAACACATAGTGTCAAAAAATAAATACACACACTTTACATTTAGCATATGCAAATAATTATACACCCAAAATATTCTGAACAGATCCAAAGAGCTACAATTTGAAACATATATTTCCAATTCTTCCATTATTTGCTCATATCAACTTCATTGTCTTCAAAGCAATCACCACCCATATTATATGTACAAACCACGACCAGAAACCCTAAATTCTCCAAAATCATATCTTGATTAAAATTTATGCAATCATGATGTCATTGTTGTTTATGTCAAGATCAAAATACCTCTAAGCGGAAGTCTTTGTAAAAATGCATTTTTCAACAGTCTAATAACCCTTTTAAGTAGAGTTCCACTGCAAACACAAACACACATTAAAATAGACGTTGTCTCCAAGTACTTGCTGGAAGCATCCACAGAGAATCCAGATATTGACCTATGAAGCCAAGTATCAAAATCATCATCTCTGAAATGACTGTCACTATCAACAACGATAACTTTAAACCTCCCTTTGTTAAGGATCAAATTTAACTCTGATAAATAACTCGGATCTCTAAGTCATCAAATTCTCACTTCCTGTTACCTTTGTGTCCCACACTACATGACCAGTACATCGATTTATTCCGGTTCGACTTGGTGATTGAACCGGTTAAACCGGTGACCCGGTGAATCGGTGAACCGGTGACTGGACTGGGTCGATTTAAAAAATGATTTTTAAAACATTGATTATGAATAAACATTATGCATTTGATAATGTCATCGTGAGTTTAACAAAGTATGTTATTATTATTTGTTCGTGAGCTGATTTTGCATAAGCTTAGACTCTAATTGTGATTTTGCTATAATTGTTATGCATTTAATGACATCATCGCGAGTTCTTTTGTTCACGAGCTGATTTTGTATCAATTACACATTATTTTGTGATTTAGCATTAGTTTAGACACTGCGTGTGATTTCGCTACAACTGTTGTGTATATGATGACCTCATCACAAGTTTAACGGTTCTTATATTGGAATCAGCTATTACTATTTGTTTGTGAGCTGATTTATTCTTGTTGTAGGCCGTTTTTGCTACAACCACTCTATATTTGATGTTGTTACCCTGAGATTATCAGTTTTTTTAAATATATTTGTAATCACTTTTTGTTTGTGAGTTGAATTAGTATAGTATTACGGCCTATTTATGTCATTTGTATTTGTTTGGTATTCACTTAGACGGTAACAAAATAACATAGTCGTAATATCGTTTAGAAGTTTGGAANGTGAGCTGATTTTGCATAAGCTTAGACTCTAATTGTGATTTTGCTATAATTGTTATGCATTTAATGACATCATCGCGAGTTCTTTTGTTCACGAGCTGATTTTGTATCAATTACACATTATTTTGTGATTTAGCATTAGTTTAGACACTGCGTGTGATTTCGCTACAACTGTTATGTATATGATGACCTCATCACAAGTTTAACGGTTCTTATATTGGAATCAGCTATTACTATTTGTTTGTGAGCTGATTTATTCTTGTTGTAGGCCGTTTTTGCTACAACCACTCTATATTTGATGTTGTTACCCTGAGATTATCAGTTTTTTTAAATATATTTGTAATCACTTTTTGTTTGTGAGTTGAATTAGTATAGTATTACGGCCTATTTATGTCATTTGTATTTGTTTGGTATTCACTTAGACGGTAACAAAATAACATAGTCGTAATATCGTTTAGAAGTTTGGAACTTATATTCTCATTGAATTGTTTGTGTTTTCATTGGATTGTAATTGTATGTTTGGCAAACTTATTTCATGCTAGGTATATGATTTTCAAGGTTTTCAATGTGTTTGGCATTGGTTTTTACAAGGTCTATATGTGTTTGATAACATGATTTGTTGTTCAATACCCTTTTTGCTTCTGGGTACGTTTGGCGACACGTAGCAGTAACAATAAGCAGTAAACAGTAGCAGTAGCAGTAAGCAGTAAGCAGTAAGCAGTAAGCAGTAAGCAGTAGTTGTTTGTTTTTAAAACGTGTTTGGTAACGTAGCTGTAACTAAATTATAAAGTGTAAAAACAAACAAATTCTTACCGCTTATTGCTTGTCGCTTACCGCTTCTTCAAGAAGCTTTTAAGATTGGAGCGGTTGGTCATGTTTCAAACGTTTGTTGAGGTGTTGCCAAACAAGCAACTGCTTACCGCTTGTCGCTTATCGCTCCTAAACGCTCCAAAACCCTTGTTGCCAAACACAACCTCTATATTGATAATCACAACATATTATTTTTTGTTTTTGATTTTTCGATTTCTATTCTTAATCTGGTTTTAACTAAAGGAACATGGCCATAATACATACAAATGCTTCAACCAAACTGTAATGTTAGTCACATACCTTAATTAACATATCGATACTTGCATTAAAGTTATTTCACATGGGCATATAGTGAATATGATGAGCTCATATTGTTAGAAGTTTAATATATTGGTCCCTGTAAGGCGCCTATGACGACTGATGCTTTTTGCAAGGAAGTTGAATATGTTGTTCCATTTTGTCACATGCAATTTCCTAAGTAAACAGTAATAAACACTCTGTTAATTAGTCGTCTAATATAATTCGGACAATAGATACAAGGAAATCTCTTTTGCATCTACTACGTAAGCTAGGCTTGGAATTGAAAAAAGTTCGTAGTTTAGACCGAAACGAAAATATCTTGGTAAATGTGTTATTCCAAAATATCTTGGTACTTGGCTGAATGGAATCTTATTTCATCATGTTCGCTCAAACATTTATGTAAATCTTATTTCACCAATAAAAGAAAAACAATCGTGATGGGAAAAAGTTACACGTACACATAATATCAAAAAACAAATCGGATTACAATAACTGAACTAAATTTGATTCAAGTCACAACCCCGTGTGTGCATCCTAATTTATCTAGAAAACTAATTTGAAGTAGGATAGGAATATATCAGATATATATGTAGATAGTTAATTAAAAACTAACTTTATACATCAAAGAATGAAAATACAAAAACTATCACAAAACTTGTGCTTCTAACAAGAATGCTAGGCCGTCCGGCCTCCAAAATGATGAACTTATGATAATTGTTAGTAGTCACTAAGCAATCACATACATTAGTTTTCTTTATCAGCGATCATTATCTAATAAGCACAAACTATACAATTTAGTTGCAGACCAAAACAAATAATTTATATGCTAAAGTTAACAAGCATAGATAGTTAAGAGACTTTATAAGGTGGGTGTTTTAGTTGGAAAGAAACAGAGAGGATGCTATTATCAAATTCGTTCCATTATAAGATCCCAATGTCTGTCTTTGATTTCAAACCTAGGATTTCCAAAATCCAGTATTCATACGCAGCTTATGCATTTAACAAATAAAAACCTTTTTCATGCAAGTGATTTAACATTTGCATTTTTACTTATTTGTGTTTAGGCATTACGTATTCTTATAAGTGATAATACATAATTAAAAACTTAAGAAAAGACCTCGTGCACAGGTACTATAACTCTAAATTTATAATATAAAAACTAGTGATAATCTTATTTCATAACATATAAATCATAATACTATATATCTAAATAGAAAAAAAAATCAAATTTATGTTCACTGCGAGACTCAAAGAGTCTTAATATCTTTAGCCCATCATGTTATACATCAATCTCTGATTTTATGGTGTGCAGATCACATACCTTGTAATACATATCCAGTATTTTTGTAGTGCATAATTTATTTTGGGAAATTATATGTACACATAGCAAATTTTATACATACACATAATATTATTATGCAAAGACTATTACGCCCTTGGTTGACGATCATTTAAAAAGTCAAAGTATTTGAAAAAGCCTAAAAAGTGTTATTAACCGTTGGATCAAAATAAACATTAGATCAACAACATGATGGGTGTTTTTTAATTAGGGGTATCTTGGTCATTTGTTGATATACTCACTCATACACTTCTTTATTCTCTATTTCCTCTCTCAGATCTGAAAATAAACTGTCATCATCATACATCTAATCTGTCATCATCGTCATCATCAATCCGATCCATCATCATCTTCATCAAAATTAACGTGCGCTCATCTAACGGATCTAAATTCACGGTGCAAGTTAGCCTTGAGTCGTCAGTTGAGACTGACATACCTGCTGCACAACTCACTGGTACAAAAAGTTGGAACGGTGACGCCCAAAATGTGTGACGATAGGCATATAGTCACACACGTTTTTTCGTCGTGTGTGACCAAAGGTCCCGCCACCGTAGGTGGCATATGGTCACATTGTTGAGTTCGTGGCCTTTTCCATCGAAAAAGAGTGACCAAAACCTCGAATATGTGTGACAAATTAGGCACAAGTTTTGTATATCGGATATTTGGTAAATATCCTCCTAGTTTAGAAGATATCATCAATCCGTTCCATAAATACGTATTGGGCTTGAGCCTTTGTGGGCTTGAGCCGTCCACTTGTTGTGGGTTTTAGTAAAGCTTTGCATTCGTGGGCCGCATGGGCTACGAATATTATTATAACGGCCCACTTGTAGTGGGCTTGCGTATTGAATGGGTCCGTGACACGAATCCATACCATACGTCATCACTCAACACATACCTACTTTGCCATTTCAGATCCCCAATACTAACTTGCATGACCTCGAGATACAGTATTTTGATAAAATATCAACGTCGCTGTTTCGATACCCATTAACATGCTCCACTTTAACTCTTGGTTTAACAGCCAAAATTTTCCTTATACATCTGAAGACCACCATGGTGAGGTCCCTTCACGGGTGTTAGATTGACTGCCTCACTCGAATAGCACCATATAACAATTTCTTATTCTCAATCTCTCTTCTTCCTATCAGTATGTGAAGAGCCTCGCATATTGCTTCTAGTTCCGTAGCTAGAGTCGAGCCTAGAAAAAATACGTATCACTTTTCTTTGATCATTTTTTAAGCACCCCCTATCACATTTGGACTACCATACACCATCCTCGTATTCCACCTGATCTTGTGTTTCACTGGGCTTCTCAAGCTCTTACTGAAATAGTAACTCATTGTTTCCCACAAAAACACAAAAACCTGAAATGGAGATGACATAACCCCTGACCATTTTGAACTGACCCAAAACCCAACCTGTAATCTTACCAAATTAAATAACTCACCAAGGGTGCTTTCCTTTCCCAAAAAAAACTTTATTATTTCGATGTACCTAATTCGACCAACAACCCACATAAAAAGACATCATCCATAACTTACCTGAGTATGAATATGTAGGCAACTATGTCCACATAGAGAATAATTCACACAATGATTGCGAGCATACCCACTTAATATTCCATAATTTCATTATTTCAGCCCATAATTCCCAAGAACTAGAGCAGTCTTTATCCCACACATTGGGCAAACACAATCTGCTTCATGGATTATGCCCCTTTTTGCAAGCATGCATCTTTTTGCTACTTTATTGATCAGAGCATGCCACACTAACTGAGCTATCTTAGGTGGCGACCAATATTTCCATACTTGAACTATTACAGGAGCTTCCTCATCCCTCATGACCTTTTTTCGTGAAGCTCTTAGTTGTAAAGACGCCACTTTTCTCATGCTCCCATACCAATTTATCCTCTTCTAGCTTAGATAAATATTTTGATTCAATAATGGCCTTAAACTCATTAAAAATTGATGATTCACACCTGAACACATGCCATCTCAACTGCACTTTCCATACCCATTGGTCATTTTGCCATTCACCAAAATCGCTAATTGTACCATCTTTTATTTTCGACAACGCATAAATTCTAGGGAATCTTAACTTTAGTATTGTCCCTTCAATCCATTCATTAGTCTAAAACTTTGTTTTCTTCCAATTATCCACATGTATTATAAAGCTTTCTTTAGCAAATTGAAAACCAGTGTGATCTTTATTAAAATTTAGTAACACCCTGCCAAACTTTAGACGCATTGTTCCGGCATGGAATTGCAGCCATAGATTCCCATTTGAAGAACCAAATGTATCCTTAACCAAGTTTCTCCATGGTGTGCCTGCCTCAGCTCATTGCCATATCTCCAAACGCATTTAGTTAGTAAGGCTTGGTTTTTGGTCTTCAAGCCCCCTAAACTCAAGCCCCCAAACTTCTTGGTTTTAATGACTTGATTCCATTTGACTGCCACTAAACATCGTGGTTTGTCTCGTCCGCTCCATAGAAAGTCTCCTTATTTTCTCTAGGTCCTTCACGACATCAGCACCAGCAGGATCATAAAAAGAGAAAAAAAATAATATGTTGGTAAATTATTCAAAATAATATGTTGGTAAATTATAGACAACTGACTTTATCAAAGTTGACCTGCCCGCCGATGATATGAATATCGACTTCCGTGAACTTCAACTGATTTATAAATTTTTTAATCACCGGTTCCCATGTCTTTAAAGATTTTGGATTTGCACCTATCGGCAACCCTAGATGTTGAAATGGTATTGATCCATAATCACACCCAATCAAAGATCCCCTAATCTTGATTGTTTCATGATGTTGCCATATAATGTACTTTCATCATGTTAATTTTCAAGCCAGAAGATAGAAGATAGAAGATAGCTGAAAACATCGCAAAATTCTTTTTAGATTCATTAGATCATCCAAATGGCCTTTTGCTAACTAAAGATGAGACAACATGAAATTTTCATCTCCCCCATTTTTTATACCTTCAAGATGAATACATTTCTCTTTCTCCATCAATATATCATCCCTCTGCCTAAGTTTAACAACATGGGCGATAGCGGATCACCTTGTCGGAGACCCCTTTCCATTCCCACATTTGACACGTCCATTTCCACCTATAGATATTAGTCATTTAAGCATGCTAAACCTCAAAAATACTTGACAAGTTTGAATGATCTTTAGTTTCGATTATTATTCTTTCTTGATGTACATTTAAATATTAATTTAAATAACTATTTTTCTATTTTCCAGCAATTGAAGAAGTTACACAAGCTACCGAGGAGTTTATTAACCCATATAGCAACATACAATCGAGGTCTTATCCGATAGGAATTGTACAAGAAGCTACCAACGATTTTTCCGAAAATCTTATTATTGGTCGGGGTGGATATGGGAATGTTTATGCTTGTACGATTGATGGTATTGATGTAGCTGTGAAAAGGTTGACACAAGATTCTAGCCAAGGAGTTCTAGAATTTGAAAATGAGATCAGCTTTCTTTCAGGATTGGATCATGAGAATGTGATCAAGTTGGTAGGGTATTCTGTTTCGCCGGCTGAGAAAATTATAATATATGAGTTTATGAGCAACAATAGTCTCGCAAGCTTATTATTTGGTATGTATTGTTGTTCGTATTTCTTGGTTTTTAACTTGTTGAATGGTATTGAAAGTGTTATCCTTTTAATATTTATTTTGTGGTTTTGTTGTAGATGATACCAAAAGAAAGCGTCTAGCTTGGTCAACACGAGTCAAGATTATAAGAGGTATTGCTAATGGCCTTAATTATCTACACAACGAAGCAGCAAAAAATCTTATCCATAGAGACATCAAGGCCGGGAACATCTTGCTAGACAATAATATGATAGCAAAAATAGCAGACTTCGGGACAGCAAAAAATGCGAACATGTTGGACAACCCAAGTCCCCCGAAAGGAACAACGTAAGAATTTCAGCTATTTATTTCAAAACATTCATATAATAATTTTTCTAATGTTTGATGTCTATTTTATCTCAACAGTGGCTATTGGGATCCCCATTACTATGCAGATGGAAAGTTGTCTAGGAAGTCCGATGTGTATAGTTTCGGCGTGATCATACTTGAGATGCTAACCGGAAAGAAAAGTATACTGGAAGATGCAACTTCTCAAAGTTCACATATTTCAAGCTTGGTAAGTTATATCTATTTAATATTTATGTGACTCGATATATGATAATTAAACCTGAACCCCTATTGTTTATATTGAGGGTGTTTGGATTTTCTTTTTCATATTGGTTATTAGAGAGCGTGATACTGAATTATCTCAGTCACTTATTCAGTTGAGATAGCATTTTTAGATGTAGTGTCCTACAACTGTGACTTTGGTGTTTTTGACATTTTCTTATCTACAAGTGTTTACATGTGAAACGAATCTTATGTAATTAGAAAGTTGAAACAGTTTTGTTGTGCATATACAGAACCTAAACGGTATATCACCTTTCTGATTTCAAGTTAGTCATTATGGCCCCTTTTTTTTTTTTTTTTTTTTTTTTTTTTTTTTTTTTTTTTTTTTTTTTTTAATATTTTTTTATTTTTTTTTTCTTTTT
>LBNU01011258.1:0-16556 GCA_014162995.1 Artemisia annua
ATTTTGATTGTAATAAAAGCTCATTTGCTTGAGGACAAGCAAATCCCAAGTGTAAGGGTATTTGATGAAACGAAAAGTGTTACGCTTTTAGGGGGTCATTTAAGCCCTAATTCGTATAAATGTGATTAAATATTGCCCTAAATCGTTCCTTTTGTCATTTTAGGTACTTTTGAGAAGAATTCTGGAAAACATGCATATTCGGATGTTTTTGGAGCATAAAAGTGAAGAAAACGACAAAGTCTCAAAAGATGAAGATTTACAACCTGACGGCGTCAGAAGTCACAAGTTGACGCCGTCAGAAAGTCTTGACAAAAGAGTGGAATCCAGTTTTCAAATGACGGGCCAGAGGAAATTTAGGATTTAACACCTGGCGCCGTCAGGTGTTAGGAAAAGTAGGCCGTCAGGTTATATTTTAAAGAGTGACGGCCCAGAAGGTTTTATAAGGTGACGGCGTCAGAAGTGGATCTAGGCCATCCGAGAAACCTAATGGCGGCGAGCTGACGGCGTCAGCCCTTATAACCTAACGCCGTCAGAGTGTAAAATCTATATATAGTTTTCTAATTTTCATTCATTAGTGTGGAACTTTGTGGAGAACTTTTAGGGCAAACCCTAAAGACGAATTTTCTGTACTTTTTAGGGTTTCCAACCCCTGGAACCCTCATGCTTAATTAAAGATAAGTCTTCACTTTAATTCAATCAATATGTCTTTGTGTTGGTTGATTATCTCTTTTGCTTGTCTTTTAATTAACATGTGTAGCTAAATTCTCTAGTGTTTGCTTAGATCTAATGAAACCTAACTATTAATTATTGGTTAATTGGTGTGTGTTGTTGTTTGTTGGGATGATTGTTCCATCAATGTTAGGCTCAAGAAAACTGGCCAACCTCCTTTATGGTAACGTGCTTGAACGTCTTGGGAAACATGTAGCCAAGGCATACTAGGCTATTAAGGTAGTATTTAACGCATGAGCCACTGTTTACAACCCCTATGGTTGTGCCGTGCATGGCATAGGGCGAGATAAGAGCTCATAGAATTGGAGAGATATGTATGCCACTCCATGAGTTATTAGGAATACACCCTTCATCCACACAAGTAACATACATATCAATTAACCGGTAAAAGATAGTTAGGGAGTAATGAAATCTAAGTAAACACAACTTTCTCCATATTGTTTTCACAACCACAATAGTTTAGATATTTATTTTATTTTAATTTGCATAAATAGTAAACTTGGGTTAGTTGACTAGCAACTAATTCCGCCCTTCCTCTAAAAACCGAGATTTTAATTGCTTTCTAAAAAATATAAAAATCAAAAAGAATCTTCCTTCCACCCTTAGACCTATTAGATTAGCTATTCTATCCTAACGAACACTATTCCCTGTGAGAGAACGATCAATCCCCCGTACTTACCACTATCCTATACTACATCGATCAGGTACACTGCCTGGTGGGGTTGTAAGCCTCTTGAGATCTCTCGAGAGGTAAAACCTGTTGTAAGGTCACAAAACTACGCATCAATAAAAACTGATGAAAACGTATAAAAACGGACAACAACGGATTAAAACGTAAGAAAACGTATAAAAACGGACCTTACTCACGTATTAATAGTTAAATAAATACTACCTCCATCCCAAAATAAATGTCAGGTTTGACTTGTTGAAGTCTTTTTTGTTCAACTTTGATCGTAAATACTTTTATTTGTGTTATATAATATTTGATGCAAATATATGAATGAATTAGGTTTCAAATGTATTTGAATTGGTATAATTTTTATCAAACATTATATAATACAAATAAAAATATTTAATATCAAAGTTGAACAAAAAGAACTCTAAAAAAAATCAAACCTGACACTTATTTTGAGACAGGGGGAGTAATAAAAAAAGGGACTAAATTCGCATATTTCACAAACCACAGGGACCTTACTTTCAAATATAAAAGGGTATTTATGTTATTTCAGCTATATAAACATCCACTTAACTGTAAAACTAAAGTGGTCAAAGGACCAAACTCATAACAGGTAAAAACCATAGAGGAAGGATCCGCAAGAAAAACGATAAGACTAAATCTGTGAAACTCGGCAAACCACATGAACCAATTATGTACTTAACTTATTTAAAAATTATGGTAAGGCTACTAATAGGTACTCTGTGCTAAGACTATCAGCTAACCCAAAAATAAAGTCAATTAACATTACCAAGAGCCGAAGACGACTTTTTTATGGTTGTTTTAAAAGAGATTTGGCGTGGATTAATTGACTATTCAAACCCATCAATGATGGATTTTCATACTACGTACTCAATTTGAAATCGACTATCACAATCACGCCAACTATATATATACAATTTAAATAAACAGCCAGAGTTTGCTCAAATTTCAGCGGTTGACCTCTCCTTTTAGGTTAAACTATATATGTGAACGTTTTTATGGTGTTTGTCTAGTTGACACAAGCATGTTAAAATATACGAGTAATAAGTTTCTAGCGTAACATGTATTTATACATTCATTGGAGATTGTCTTGTTGACCACCAACTAATCTCTATCTCTACTAATTTATAAATTGTTTATTTATTTCCTTGAAATCTTGAATTATGAAACTTAAACTAATAAGTTTGCTTAAATTACTTATTAATTGTTAGCCCGTAGTGCATTATTGTATCGGGCCAAGCCCATATCTAGAACATTCTGAATATAGTTATTTATATGTACAATGTAGTATAGTGCGCTGCTAGTGTAATTAGTTTCATCTTAGCCGAACATCTATGAAACTGTTTTTCGTGTGTTAGAAAATTGAATTATGTTGATCTTTCACCTGTAGTAACATTGTAATAAATGGTGTTTTTATTGTGCCATTTACCATGTGCAAATTGTGTCCGCCTTCTTTTAGCAACAATTTTTGGGTGATTTTGTATTCTGTTTTGTGTCATTTTTTGACCCATCAATGTACATTCTCTTGCGATTTCTGACCAAACTATGGCAATGCAAAGAAAGTGATCACCAAACTTCTATGGTTATAAATTTTGTTATCGTTACAAAAAGATCACCTATTGTATGTCACGTAAAAGACGCAATATGAAATCTTAGTCATTGCAAACTTTTAATTGGATGGTCACATATCTTGTGTAGAAAATTAACAAAATTTGAAAGCTAGCGCGGAATTTTGACTACAAACAAATGAGCGAGAAGAAATGTATTAACTACCATCCCCGCACCCCCTATTATAGAGATGAGGGAGGAGAGTCCTATAGAATCCGAATTTCATAGGATGAGGGATATAGAATCTGAATTTCACAGTACGATTAGATGATGTGCACCTGTTTTATGATCTAAATATAACTCTAAACTCTTTAAACTAGATATAATTAGCCAACATGGCCCGTGCGATGCACGGGTCTATATTTAAATACATAGTAGTCACTAATCATATATATTCGATTTAGAAGACAAATCATTGGTTTATTCACAATACTTGCACCAAAACTCAATGGCAAAACATAAACCATGGCATTTAGCAAAAATTCATCGTATTTAAAACACATTAAAATTAAGACATTAATTACCCTCAAAACTCAAACTTTATATAAACCCAAAACTCAACTTTATATAAAGATAGTTAGATGTATCGAAATGGAATATCACACGTTAATATTTGTTGAAAACTATCGCAACTCTCCAAGATAAGTGAAGAGACTCATTTACCTAGTTTTTACTTTAATTATAATGAATTAAATTGATTGCAACCACAATTAACTAATATAATTGTAACTCTCTAAGATAAATGAAAAGAACATATCTTAATCTATGACATAAATACAAAAACTCCCTACTTTTTTTATTATTATTATTATTTTTTGAACGGCACTTTATTAGAAAAACTAGCAAGGAGCTAGACAATTACAAAGACACAAGATGAGAATTTTTTAACCAATCAACCCAACTAAATGACACTTTACATCTATAACGACTCCAATAAAAAGAGTACAAAACTACGTCATCCAATATAGCCGCCTTAGATGGGGAATCCGCACCAAAAACATTTTTGTTACGAAAAGACCAAATACGTCACCACAACCCAAAACACACCCCTTCTAACAACCTTTTATGCTGGGCATCCTGAGATTAACAATCCAAAAATTTAGTGTTATTACTCACCCAAAAACTCAACTTTAGAATATAATAGATTAAACCTCTTATATTGTTTAAGTTACATATTCACATGATTTTTGTACATGTATGATATATAGCTGATATATGGCAACAAATAACCTTAAGATTAAGATGTTGGGTGCTCACAAAATATAAGGTTGCTAAAAGAAGCTTATATATGATTTGCAACAAACAACTTTAAGATTAAGATGTCGGGTGCTCACAAAATGTTGCTAAAAGAAGCTTAAGATTTGCAGTAAGCAAAAATTTAAGCTGCGTTTGGTATATGAGAATGACTATGAAGTAATGAGTTTGAATCCCGTTACAAGTGTTTGATTAACAAGACCATGTGTCAATAATAGAAATGAAACCCTAATATATGACATATAACATAACATGATACATAGCCTCCTTTACAAATGGTGACTTCTTTGGTACCAAAATCCAATCCAACATTAAACCAAACATGTTTGCATGGAATCGTATCTAACTTCATGCCAATTCACATTTCAACGTATACCTACACAATACTCATAGTGATTCCGGTATGCAAACTAAACGCACCCTTAAAATTGCATTGAAATGTTAAACTTTCTTTTAGATTAAGATAACTCTAATAAGCATATTTTACAAAAGTAAAATGGATGAGGATTCTAATCTAGTTACGTGATAGTGGTTGAGAATGAGATATTTCTATCCTCATGAATCGCGAATGCTATCAAAATTATCTCTTAAACGAATACGTGGTTATGGTTGATTCAAAGTACAAAAAAGTATCTATGTTTTGAAAGATGAAGACTTTTGTTAGTTGTTAACGTGATGACTTCTTAAAAGTTAAAACTTAAAAGCCGAAAGGAAACTTCCAACAAGTTACAACAAATATTATAATAATCGGTGACTGTAAAAAGTGTTTTCAGATATTTTTATTTGTTTTAGATACTTTTTACAATTTGGCTTTTTGGGCCGGTTTGCTTATCTGTTTGGAATTGATATTTGATAAGTTTTAAGCTTTTAGTTCACGATCCATTTTGCAGTGCATCAATTAGACTTATGTCATCATACATATAGATCGGGATTCGATTTAGAAACATTCATGATGTTTTGTTTGTTTAAAGTGTGAACCTTTTATACCTTTGTAATATGAAATTTTAACCATAAAAAGAAGTTCAAGGTCGACTTCAACTTATTAAAACAGCTATAGTCCGAGTTTCGTTATTAGTTGTTTTGACATAATTGCACTCATAGTAGCGACATGGTGTGCGAAGTTCACTTACACGTACACTAAGTTTTTTGTTGAACCAAGAAGCAACTTTTTACGACCTACCCATGTAATCTAACTTAAGCTTTGGTACTCTTTTCTGCAACCGAAAAGTGTGAATAATTTCATATACTAACTATGAAACAAAATGATAACATGAATAAATCATTAGTGGCGGTGATTAGCATGTGCAAGTGGGGCAGCCGTACGGGAGCATCATTTGTGAGGGGGCTTCCGATTTAGTATATGTCCATTAGTATTTATACATGTCTAAGTATATTTATACATGTCTAACTTGAATTTTTATAGTTTTTTTTTTTAATATTATGTGTAGGGCCTTTCGTTTTAGTATATGTCCATTAGTTTATGTATGTCTAAAATATATTATGTTTTGAATTTTCCATAATAGTTAAACCTTTCGTGATTTAGAAAGCCTCATTTTTATTTTCGCTCCGGGCCACCCAAATCCATGAAACAACCCTTTCAATCATCAAATGCTCAAACGAATTCATAATGCACGAGTTAATTGGTAGTATGTATTTTGTCGTCTTATAAATGCAAGTTTCCTCATAAAAGTTATGTAGCTCATTTTATTTGAATCGTGAATTCATGATGACTACAGTTCACTTTTCTTTTTTGAACGACATGACAATAATTTACTGTTTAAATATACAAGAACCAAAAAACTTTATGACAAGAGGATATCTACTCAACCTTGATGTAGAAGTATGAAAGAAAAGCCTTGTCTATCACTTACCATTTCATCATATTGTTTCAGAAAAAACATTCCAAACTTCACCATTACTTTTTCATATAATGTGCATATCAATAATTAACTTCATAATGGTTTTTTCATGTAAAATTTTACAGAAGCCACTAGCCCACTAACATTATATTATATAAAAAAGAAGTGATCAAACTTGAGACAATATGATTGCATATCGTATTATGCATGTTTCTTTATCATCCATGCTTGTTCACTCGATTTTTATGTCGTTTGTAATATTTTGATGTTCTAAGCATTCATAAAGTTAACACATAATATGTCACTTGATTGATTTTGATTTTGATTTTGTTTTTAGTTGACATTAATGTTTTATTAGTATTAACTAACAAAAGCATAAAACATCATGATCTCGAAATCCATTACTAGTATAATATTAGATGATTTCATATGCTGATTTTGTTTATAGTGGGTCGGTGGGTGCTTCGGGCGGCATCCTCACTATTTGGGACTCTCGGGTGTTCAATGTGGAACACAAAATTATCGATCAGAACTTTTTAGGGGTGATAGGTACTTGGGTTGGGATAACAAACAAGATCGGGCTCCTCAATGTTTACGCGCCTCAATCTAGTGTTTTAAAAGAGTCATTATGGTCGTCAATCGACTCTCTTTTATCCTCTTACAACATTGTGTAGATCATCTTTGGTGACTTTAACGTGGTGAGATCTCGGGAAGAACGAAGTGGTTGTGAGTTTAATAGTAGAGAGGCGAACGAGTTTAACGACTTCATTGCTCGTAATGGCCAGTTTGACTTTCCGTTTGGCTGTAGGAGGTTCTCTAGATTTGATAAGGAGGGTAAAAAAGCCAGTAAGCTTGATAGGTTCTTAGTCTCCCATTGTTTCTTCGATCACTGGGATAGCGCTAGTGTCTCGATTTTGTGTCGTTCATATTCTGATCATTGTCCAATCCTTCTCAAGGTTGGATCTCCTAATTTTGGGCCAAAACCTTTTAAGGTTTTTGATAAATGGATTAACAACGACGAGTTCAGAATGATGGTCTCTGATGCATGGGGCTCAGCCTCAACTCCTATGATGCCGAGCCTTTATCTTAAAAACAAGCTTAAAATGCTTAGGTTTGCCATCAAGTCTTGGACTAGTAACAGGATATCTGCTAACCGACGCTCCAAGGAGGAAATTATGAGGCAGCTTATTGACTGGGACATTAGGGCAGAGGACGGGCTTATCAATGAATCAGAAGTTCTAAAAAGGGAAGAATGGTTAATGGATCTTTCCTTCCTCGAGCAACTTCATAGAGATGATTTAAGACAGAAATGTAGGATGAGATGGGCGATTGAGGGTGATGAAAATACTCGTTTCTTTCATTCCCTCCTAAAATACAAATATGCCAATTTCTCGATGAAAGGCGTTTCGGTTAACGGTTCTTGGTTGGACTCGCCTGATGAGATGAAAAAAGCAGCAATTGATCACTTCTCTTCTAGATTCAAAGAAAACGACCGTTGTCGCCCCTCATTTGTTAGCTCTCTCTTCCATAGGCTATCCCAACCTGATATTAGCTTTCTTGAGTCAAGCTTCTCCATGGAGGAGGTTAAGTCGGCCGTTTGGGACTGTGCTGGTTCGAAGGCCCCGGGCCCAGATGGGTTCAACTTCAACTTTATTAAAACTTTTTGGGACATCCTTAAAGCTGACTTCTGGAATTATATCAAACATTTTGAGGCTACTGGAAACATAGCTAACGGATGTAACCCATCCTTTGTTGTGTTGATCCCTAAAAAGATTGACCCCCTTGGATTATCAGATTACCGCCCTGTTAGCCTCATTGGGTGTGTCTATAAGGTGATTGCCAAATTGCTTGCTTCTCGGTTGGCTAAGGTTATTGACTCTATTATTGGGCCTAATCAATCTGCCTTCATTAAGGGAAGGCAAATTCTCGATGGTTGTCTTATTGCCAACGAGATCATCCGTATGGCCTCGTTAGAAGATCATAAACTTCTGCTCTTCAAGGTTGACTTTGAGAAAGCGTTTGATAGCGTCAATTGGGGCTTCCTTCTTAACGTTATGAGACAAATGGGTTTTGGGGTTAAATGGAGGAAGTGGATTCTTTCGTGTCTCTCTTCGGCTTCCATCTCGGTCTTGATCAACGGCTCCCCATCTAGGGAGCTCAAGATGGAACGTGGCCTCCGTCAAGGCGATCCTTTATCACCTCTTCTTTTCCTGCTAGTTGCCGAAGCGCTTCAAGTGACCGTTTTGGAAGCGTGCGGAAAGGGGGTTTCTAATGGTGTCTCTCTCGGGGATAGTGGAACCAACATCTCCCTTCTTCAATATGCGGATGACGCGTTGTTCTTTGGTGAGTGGACGAGACTTAACGTTTATAATCTTATTCGCATTCTTATATGTTTCGAGAAGGCTTCGGGTCTTAAAGTTAATATTGAGAAGAGTCGTCTTTATAGGGTTGGTGTTAGTCAGATGGATGTTGAGGTAATGGCGTCGTCTCTTGGCTGTGGCCATGGCTCTCTTCCGTTTATTTATCTCGGGCTTCCCGTTGGCAGTAGAATGAACCGAGTCGTGGGCTGGAATGAGGTTGTTAACCATATAAGAGATAGGCTCTTATCTTGGAAAGCCAAAACTCTCTCGATTGGGGGTAGACTCACTCTCATTAAATCGGTCCTTGGTAGCCTCCCAATATACTACCTCTCTCTTTTTAAGGCCCCTTTGAAAATTCTCAATATTCTCGAATCAATAAGGAGCAAATTTTTTTGGGGTTTCAAAGACTCCCATCGGGGAATCTCGTGGGTTAAGTGGGAATCGATCCTCCTCGATAAAGAGATAGGCGGATTGGGGGTCGGTTACCTTCATTCCAAGAACCTTGGTCTCTTAGGTAAATGGAAGTGGCGATACCTAAATGAAGATAAAGCTTTATGGCGTATGGTTATTAGCGAGTTTTATGGTCCTGATGGTGGATTTGGAAACACATATGGTGGAGGTTCTGCTATTGGTGGTGTGTGGGTCGATATTCTAAAGGCAGTGAAACAAACTAAGGACATTGACATCTCCTTTAAAGATTCCTTTATCCTCAAAATCGGTAATGGCTCTAGCACCTCCTTTTGGAAAGATCGTTGGTGTGGTAAGGGCTCACGGCTAATGGATTCATTTCCTAGATTATTCGCCCTCGAGTCTTTTAAAGATTGCAAGATCATTGACCGATGGCACTGCATGGATGGTATTTGGTGTGGCAACTGGGCTTGGCGCTCTCCACCTCGGGGTAGGTCTTTAGATGAGCTTGCTGATCTCGTTACCCGTATTGGTAACCTTTCCTTAGATTCTAATGGGATTGATAAGTGGTCATAGGCTGGTGAAGCTTCAGGTATATTCAAAGTTAAAGCCCTTTCTAAAAAGATCGACAAATTATCGCTTAACAATTTCGCTCTTGGTAAACATCATTATTGGAACTCCTGGATTCCTCGTAAAGTTAATATCTGCGTGTGGAGAGCTTCTTTGGACAGGCTCCCTTCGAGAGCTAACCTGCTCACTCGTGGGGTTCTTCTCAGTTCTACATCCTGCCCATTTTGTGAAGCATCGGTTGAAGATATTGATCACTCTCTTATTCATTGCCCCAATGTGATAAAGGTCTAGAGAAAAGTTTGGAGTTGGTGGAACTTGACACCTCCCGTTTCTTTCCCCTCGTTCTCTATTTCTGACATAGCTCTCGGAAATCTCTCTTACTTGCCGAATAGGTGCTCAAGGCTCTTGAAGGTTATGCAGGGGGTATTTCAATGTTCCTTATGGGCTATTTGGAATTGGAGGAGCAAGTTGGTTAATGCTCAGTCGGATGTTAGCTCGATAATCAAAGACAAAGATATCTTCCCATCCATACAACGCCTCTCAAAGACATGGATTTCTGCTCGTCTCTCCTCGAATTTGGATAATTGGAACTGTTGGATAGCTAGACCCTTTGATCTCTTTGTACAATAGCTCTGTGCTCTAGCTTCTGGTTGGCTTTTGTTGGCCTTGGTTTGTCCTTGGCTTTGTTCTTTGTTTAGCTTGTCTCTTTGGGCCTCCTGCTTGGAGCCATTTTAATAAATTCTTAGCCTTTCAAAAAAAAAGATTAATTGGCACAAGCCCGGTCTATGGGTTTAGGGACTACTAGAGTTATATTTATGCTACATTGTAATTTATAATTTATAAATAGTGATGAATAATAAACTACTAGTTACGAAAAAAATTCAATGCTCAACATATACAAATGAGAGAAATCAAAACAAAAAGTTTTTAAATTTCAGGACTATAAGCATTAGAGCTTCAAACGAAAAAACAAAACAAAAGTTCCATAAAAGATAATGATACAACAGCTATATAAACTAGTTATAAGTTTCGTGCACGTACGGGGTTTACACATAAATCAAATTTATTTTAAAATTTGAGTTTACTATATGGACATATAAGAATTTACCTGTGAAAATTGTGATATAAGTACAACTAATAAATATGCATGAGTTTTTCATTATGTATTAATATCTATTAATATTTTGTACAAAATTTTATTGGATGAAAGATTAAACTTTATTTAGCTAACATAGATGTTGAGGTTGAGGTTGATGTTGTTGTTGTTGTTTAACTTTAACTATTGATATCATGTTGTACAAAATGTGCGAGTTTAGTAGCACTTAATGAGCGTTGATGAAGTTAAAATATACTCCGTAAAGTTTTTTAAAAATGTTTTTCCAGATATCCGTATATAAACTTTAAATAATAATTACATGAGTCGTTATTATAAGTACAATCGCGTATATTGGATATCATGTTGTACAAAATGTGGGAGTTTAGTAGCACGAGCGCTGTCGTTGTTATAAGTTAAAGTATATCCGTATATAAACTTTTATTTAGCAGACATTGATGCGTGGTTTTGTAACCTTACAACAGGTTTTACCTCTCGAGGGATCTCAAGAGGCTTACAACCCCACCTGGCAGTGTACCTGACCGATGTAGTATATGATAGTGGTAAGTACGGGGGATTGATCGTTCTCTCACAGGAAATAGTGTTCGTTAGGATAGAAAAAATGATTCTTAATTATGCATATGGTACTACTATTGTCAATATAAATGATGGTATTCATGAAATTGTACCCATAGTCAAAAAGTTGATTTTGAAGCCATAGAACTTGAGCACAGCAACTTGCAGCAGCCACATACTCTGCCTCAGTTGATGAATGATGAGACGAAAAGTGTTACGCTTTTAGGGGTCATTTAAGCCCTAATTCGTATAAATGTGATCAAATATTGCCCTAAATCGTTCCTTTTGTCATTTTAGGTACTTTTGAGAGGAATTCTGGAAAACATGCATATTTGGACGTTTTTGGAGCATAAGAGTGAAGAAAACGACAAAGTCTCAAAGAAGCTGGAAATTACAACCTGACGGCGTCAGGAGTCACAAGGTGACGCCGTCAATAAGGATGACAAAAGAGTGGAATTCAATTATCAAACGACAGGCCAGAAAGATTTCAAGAATTTACACCTGACGCCGTCAGGTGTTAGAAGATGTAGGCCGTCACGTGTTAAGTTAAAGAGAGATGGCTGATGCGTGGTTTTGTAACCTTACAACAGGTTTTACCTCTCAAGGGATCTCAAGAGGCTTACAACCCCACCAGGCAGTGTAACTGACCGATGTAGTATAGGATAGTGGTAAGTACGGGGGATTGATCGTTCTCACACAGGGAATAGTGTTCGTTAGGATAGAAAAACTACTCTAATAGGTCTAAGGGTGGAAGGAAGATTCTTTTTGTATTTTTATATTTTTTTGAAAGCAAGTAAAATCTCGGTTTTGGAAGAAGGGCGCAATTAGTTGCTAGTCAACTAACCCAAGTTTACTACTTATGCAAATAAAATAAATAAATATCTAAACTATTGTGGTTGTGAAAACAATATGGAGAAAGTTGTGTTTACTTAGATTTCATTACTCCCTAACTATCTTTTACCGGTTAATTGATATGTATGTTACTTGTGTGGATGAAGGGTGTATTCCTAATAACTCATGGAGTGGCATACATATCTCTCCAACTCTATGAGCTCTTATCTCGCCCTATGCCATGCACGGCACAACCATAGGGGTTGTAAACAGTGGCTCATGCGTTAAATACTACCTTAATAGCCTAGTATGCCTTGGCTACATGTTTCCCAAGACGTTCAAGCACGTTACCATAAAGGAGGTTGGCCAGTTTTCTTGAGCCTAACATTGATGGAACAATCATCCCAACAAACAACAACACACACCAATCAACCAATAATTAATAGTTAGGTTTCATTAGATCTAAGCAAACACTAGAGAATTTAGCTACACATGTTAATTAAAAGACAAGCAAAAGAGATAATCAACCAACACATAGACATATTGATTGAATTAAAGTGAAGACTTATCTTTAATTAAGCATGAGGGTTCCAAGGGTTGGAAACCCTAAAAAGTACAGAAAATTCGTCTTTAGGGTTTGCCCTAAAAGTTCTCCACAAAGTTCCACACTAATGAATGAAAATTAGAAAACTATATATAGATTTTACACTCTGACGGCGTCAGGTTATAAGGGCTGACGCCGTCAGCTCGCCGCCAATAGGTTTCTCGGATGGCCTAGATCCACTTCTGACGCCGTCACCTTATAAAACCTTCTGGGCCGTCACTCTTTAACTTTACTCCTGACGGCCTACTTTTCCTAACACCTGACGGCGTCAGGTGTTAAATCCTAAATTTCCTCTGGCCCGTCATTTGATAATTGGTTTCCACTCTTTTGTCAAGGCTTTCTGACGGCGTCACCTTGTGACTTCTGACGCCGTCAGGTTGTAAATCTTCATCTTTTGAGACTTTGTCGTTTTCTTCACTTTTATGCTCCAAAAACGTCCGAATATGCATGTTTTCCAGAATTCCTCTCAAAAGTACCTAAAATGACAAAAGGAACGATTTAGGGCAATATTTGATCACATTTATACGAATTAGGGCTTAAATGACCCCCTAAAAGCGTAACACTTTTCGTCTCATCAAATACCCTTACACTTGGGATTTGCTTGTCCTCAAGCAAATGAGCTTTTATTCCAATCAAAATATGAGTTAGGGGTCATTTAACACGAATATAAAAGTAATTACAACAAATAGTTATTAGACCCTAATCATAACAAGCACGGAAATCATACACTAGCACCTCACAAATAGTGTTTGGATTCTCACATCTCTCAAATGTCATAAAGTTTATATCTCATAAATGGAAACGGAAAATAACACTCACTACCTGTCATAGCAAATAGATTACCATAGGCTTGGGAAAGGATCAATTACTCCTCCACTAGGCGTAAGCACCTAAGATAAACTATCAAAGAGGGCTTTATAAAGGGTTGTAACGTAAGGTGTAGGGATATGATAACACGGTTTGGTTGGAATAAAGGGTATTTTAGTGGTGGCGAGTTAATTATCATGATCAAATACATGCACTCTACATCGTTGCTTAAGTCAAGACTCGACTCAATCTTAGTCTAAAAATGAAATAACAAAAACTAAAAAGGAACATAAAAGGAAACGGGATGGTAGTCCGTATGTTTTTCTTCTTTCTTTTTCATATTTTTTTTTATTTTTCTTGATTTTTCGATTTTTTTTTCATACACTCTTGCCCTACCATCCAAAATAATACATCATAGGGGATTTGCATTCCCCTTACACTTGAATCTTTACATAACTTTACAATCACTATTCTAATGACTCGAATTAAGATAATCGAAAAACTTGGAGTACTTTTAAAATATTTAGCACGTATGGGGGTAATAATGTTGTTCTTCCCCATTACTTCATTACACTAGTACTTTACCCATGAGTCCCAATCGTCCCAAAACAATATGTACAAGGATATGACTTAACTTAGCAACCATGTAATTGACCGGATAATTAACTAAGGGTTTAACAAATGTTTTCACAATAATGCACCAAAGGTGGGTGCATACAAGGTAGGCTAAGGCGATTTGGGTGTACATTTAGTGGGGTGTAAACAAATTCTCACTTTGAGTAAGATGCTCAAAGGTCGAAACGAAAGGATAGGCTCGGAGGGGTGTACTAGGGGTATCGTGTACCAAAAATGGATACAACGCAAAGGGTGTGGGAGAATTACTTGACCAATGAAGTCAATGTAATTATAACAAATATACGGGTGTAAAACAATGGGTTAATCCTAATGCCTCTTATCATGTAGTAAATCTTAACTACACGAATGTAGTCTCACTTGTGGATTTGAGATGGTCCTAACGCAAGTTCTAGAATCTAAATACTACCGGTACTCACATCATAGCACCAAAGATGGATGCTTTTCCTACCAATTCTAGGGGCGAACCTCACATATTTGGGGTGGAAAATTTTTTAGTGGTACGGTTTTGTGCTAGTCATACAATTTCCTATCCATGAGACGCTCATTAAGATCAAGGTTTCACTTCTAAATGTTGTAAAAAATTTTAAATTGGCGCTAAAATTGCCCTAACAAATATTTTTCTTGGTTTTATTACAAATTTACTATCAAACAAAGCAAAAAATCAAACATAGGTATATTCTCAACGGTGCTTTCATTTACCCCCTTACACTTAAACCGAACATTGTCCCCAGTGTTCAAATAAAAGACGTAAAGGTAAATAAGATGAAAGAATAAAATCAAATACTCCCCTGAATCGTTTGTTGTGGATAGTGATGTAACATGGTTAGATCTTCTTCCAAGATAGACGAACGTTCAAAGCTTCCCTTCCGAAATAAAAAACGTCTTCTTGTTCAAAATAACCTGTTAACCTGAAAAAGATAAAGGCCAACCTCACGTAAAATCGGCGGTAAAATCTACATAATAAGATATAATGCTTGTGGAATGAATATTTTGCAGAATTCCTAGAGATTATAAGTTATAGAATTGACAAAACTTTTTAGTTTTCCGGAAAAATATAAAAACTTTCAAAAATTGCAGAAAATTATAACCTGACGCCGTCAGGTTGTTATACCTGACGCCGTCAGCAAGTTCTGACAGAATTCTCATGTTAAGTTTCCGGGAAAAATTCTGGAAAATCTAAATCTTACTTCCTGGAATTCCTGCAAAAATTCATTATGACTCGATACAAGCATTTGACTCAAACAAGTACTAATATGTAGGTTAATTTCATTGTTATGATTCATGTTCATTCGTTCTATATAAACCGATTTAGATTTCCCTTACACTTAGCTTTTGCAAAATACCTTTATATGTAGTTAAGACGAAGTTAAAAACAAAATAAAGCATTTTCACAATTTAGTTTGAAGCATGAATCAATAACAAGAAATATAACTTACATACGGAAACAAATAAAATCAAATAAACACACAAAAACAAACAAAACATGGGTTGCCTCCCAAGAAGCGCTTTTCTTTATTATTGAGTCTTGTAGCTAGACTCGAGGCCTTCCCTCCTTACGTTTTTCCATACCGCAACTTAAATGCAGTCTTGAAATTTTTAATCACATTGTCGTCCCATATGTATTCCGGACCTAAGGCCGTGCATCCCGAATATTTAATCCTTTCTACCTTGTGATTATTTTCACTAACATCAAATGTAGGGATATTGTCGACATCTAAGTCTTCAATGCCCTTGAACCTGTTGAACTTATAAGGCATCTTATACTTAACACTCTCGGTTTCCTCAGAAAAAGTGACGATGCCCTCATCCCTATCATAGATCATTTTAGATGTGTTGACGAATGGTTCACCCAAAACTATCTCACCTAAATGTTGGTTTATGATTCCACTTACATCTTCTAAGATCATGAAATCACATCGAAAAGTGAAGTTTTTAATGAAGACGTGTAGGCCTCTAACTCTCCCAACAAAGTTACATAGTCGCTTGGGGTTATAAGGATCTTGCCTAGGTTCTAATTTATCGATCATAATCCAATTGTAGTAAAGCCTAGACATGATATTCATTGGGGCCCTCAAGTCGATATAAGTATGCTCTCTGAACATATGACCAATCATGCATGGGACTTTCACATTCATATAGTTCCCTTTCCTAATCCATGGGTTTTTTCGATACTTTGCGGGACAAGGATACTTCAAGAGGAACTTACGGTGACTTAGCTCGGTTTTGGTTGGGAAAAAGTTCTCAAAGAGACTAAAGTCATTCCTAGGCTCAAAGTTATCTAGGCTTGTGCTAGTCCTAAACTCGATTTCGTTCTTGATTAACTCATTGAGTTCTCTTAGCTTACTAATCTCATTTACAATCCCTTTCTGCAACAAAGTAATCGCCTTGGGTAGAAAGAATCTAGCTAGGAAACGGGTGGTAAGATCTTTCCAAGAGGCGATGGAGTTCACGGGTAATTGCTCCAGCCATTGTCTGGCATGGTCCCGCAGAGAGAATTGAAAGACAAGTAATCGGGTTATCTCTT
>LBNU01011258.1:18373-30606 GCA_014162995.1 Artemisia annua
GGTCCTTGTATTATGAAACTTTGGCAAAAATGATCCCTTGGTGAAAAGATTGGATAAATTACAAGTTTGGCCCCTGAAGTTTGAAGATTTGGTAGAAATAGTCCCTGGGGATGTAAAAAGTGAAAAGTCAACTATGGACCTTGTACTATTCTTACTTGGCAAGTTTAACCCTTTGGATAACTTTGGAAAGTTGCCAAATTCAGTCCCTTGAATTTCAGCAATTTACATAAAGGGTCCTTGTTAACTTATAAACCAAACGAGATCCTTTATTCATTAAACCCAAAAACAACCCAACACTCCACCACCCCAACCTTTCCTTTGGCCCATTTCCTTTTCTGTGGCCCAACACCCATCACCAGCCCAACCCCTCCTTTGTTATAATAATTCAAACCAGACCCCCCCCCGGTTCCTACCTCTCCCCGTCCCTCCCAACTAGTCTCTGCAACCATCACCTCACCACCCCACCATCTCCACCGCCCAAACAACTCAAACTACCACCATCACCTCGCATTAAATGCACCACCCTCCCCTTACATTATAAACAGTGCAAATTGCACCTTCCTTTTTGGCGTCAAAACCCAATCAAGGGCTAGGATCATCCATTTTGCAATTGGACAGCTGGGATTGACTCATAAGACTACAAGGAACCCTAAAGCTTAAGTATAAATATAAGATGGAAGCTAAAGAGAAGAGTTTAGTTTTTTAGTTTAGTTTTTATGTCGAATTAGTTTGAAATCTCTTTCCAGTGTAATTCTTAGCTTTCAAAGTTTGTATTAAGCAATTTTAAGTGTAATCTCAACTATTTTCAGAATCAATTGCAAGTTTACAACTCTTGCTCAGTTTTCACTCAATTTTAGGTCAAAATCTCATATTGCAATAATGTTGTTTATGGTTGTTGTTCTGGACTTCTAGGATCACTTAAGCTCCCTATATAGCTTATAAAAGCTATTAGAAACACTAAAATTCAGTCTAGGATCAAAATTCAAAAATACAAAAAAAAAAGAAAAATACAAAAAAATCAGTTAAAATAAATAATTGCAGGTTGAAGAAAGAAGATGGCTGGCGCATGGTTAATTCTGGATGGCCATGGGTTAGAACTCCATGGGGAGTGTTAAGATTGGTTCTTGGGTTCTGGTTCTTGGAAATTGGCAGGAGTGCAATTTGTAAGCTCAATATTATCATTCTCATTTTCACTATTCATATGCTTAATCCTGCTTAATGTTAGTTTATTTGTGTTTGATTGATGCTTGTTAGAGATAATATGATCTAAAATCTTGTACTTGTGTGGTAATTTACTTAGTTGATCTCATTTTCATTTTCACTGTCAATTTGCTCAATTGAGATTTGTGAGTATATGGTGTTATTATTTGTGTATTTGTTCTTATATAAGTTTAATGCATCATAATATTGCTACTGAATTAGTCTCATGGTTTTGATTAATGCTTTGCTTTGAAAATCATGTTTTCAACATTTTCAAGGGGTGTTTGGTTCAACTGTCATAAATAGGTTCAGGGTAGTTTGAGTTGTTGTTCTAGGTTGCTACACATCTAATTTGGTCTAATAACTGCATTTCAACCTTAAAAACCAGGTCTCTTTGTTAAAAAGTCAAAAATCACTTTAATTCCTTGCATAATGTTCACTGTTAGTAGTTTTCATCGCATAATTTTTGATTTTGTTCCAAAAGTTGTTAACATAGCTTAATTTAACCTCAATATAACTTAGTATAGCTTAATTAATCATCTAGGGCCTTTTAAATCTCAGTTTAGTTAACATTTGCAAAATCTCGAAATTCAAAGTTTTTAAGTCTGCAAAAATGGGTCAGTCTTTGAGGTGATGCACAGGGTTCATTAGAAGTTAGAAATAGATAACTCTGGTTGTTTTGTGTTCTTTGGTTGGTATTGAACCTGAATCAAAAAGAAAATCTGATTTTGAAACTCAATTGCTCATAAAAATTTGGTCTAGAAATTGCCCTGTTGAGTTTTCACTTGCCCTGTACCACCATCTTTCCAGTTTCATCCATTTTTCATTTGACTATAGTTTGTTTATTTGTAGACCCCACCCTTAGCTTCTTAGCTTTTTGAGAAGCTTACTAGCTTGTCTTGTTAGATCAGTACTTGTTTTGGGTTATAAAGCTCTTGCCCTTAGCTTATTTCACCCCATAAGTCACCCTCACCCAATTCTTTATACCGAGTGGTCAGTATAAGAAGCTAAATCTACAAGCTTTTTAAAAGCTCACCTGTGGGTCCCACAGTGTGTGTTTGGACTTTTTGGAAAGCTCATCCACCCAACTTTGTGGTTCTAGCTTTATTTAGGCTTTTGGCTTATTGGATAAGCTTATAATCAAGCTTGTTATACCCTGTAAAATTTGTTTAGTTCTGTGGTGTTGTAGAATTGCTTATTTGCTTGTTTTGGTTTAATTTGTGTAAAATTTTGCTTAATCTTGTTCATTTCCAGTGTCCTTTCATTGTTTGCATAGTATTTTCCTTCTGTGTTCACATTTGTGGCTTATTGTGAGCATAATCTTCATTTAAAAAGCTTAAACTCAATCTGTGGACAACATAAGCTCCCAAAGTGCTTAATTTTGAGTTTCACAAAAAGTGTTTTCACAAAAGTTACTCATTTTTATCATATAATCATCTGTCAAAAAGAAAAATCCAAAAATAATCACTTTTTAAGAAAAGTGATAGCTTCTATTTAACATAATTTAGCTTTTTAATTTTTCTTTTCAAATTTTTATTAAGTACTTACCTGTTTTCTTATTTTTCTTAAATTCCTAGTATCTTAAAGTGTTTTTAGAATTATTTTCAGAATTTTCCCTTTTCATTTAGTATTTATTAGAATTAATAATAGTTAAATTAATAATTAGTTTAAACTAGTAAATTAAATATTTTTGTTAATTTTTTTAAACAGTAGTATCTTTTTATATTTTTCCTAAGTTCTACATAATATTTAGCACTTCTAGTAATTTTCCCATAATTTCTACTGTTAATTTGGTAATTTCTAGGTTTAATTTTATTTAATTAGTTTTAATTAAAAAACCAAAAAGAAAATAGTTTAAGTATTTAAATTTAATCTCAGATCCATTTTTATAATTTTCCTAGCTTGTACACATTATTTAGATTCTATAAAAATTGGATTTGTAATTTTCTCTGTTAATTTACTATTATTCTCATTTAAATTAGTTTAAATAGTTTTTAATTAATAATTAAGTAAATAATTAATAAAATAGTGTAATAATAGTTTTTATAAACTTTTTATAATTTTTTTAGGATTCCTGTAATGGTTAATTAGATTTATAAACTATTTCATAATCTTCTAAGTCATTTTTAGTATTATTAGTAATTTAAATTAGTTAAATTAGTTTAATTAGTATAATTAGTAATTAATTAATATTTAATTCAGAAAAAGACAAAAATATTTATTTTCAATTTTTATATTTCTTTTAAGTCATTTTAGATTTTTAGAAATTAATTTTGCAAATTTTTAGTGTAATTTTGTAACCTTAATCCTTTTTAGATTTGTTATAAATTAGTTTTAATTAACTTTTTAAATAGTTTTAGTGATTAATTAATATTTAAATATTAAAATAATCAAAAAAATAATTTTCTTTTTAATTTAATTTTCTTTTCATTTTAAGTTTGGAAATGTTTCATTTTCACCCCCTGTAGTTTGTAAATTTTCATATTTAACCTTTTTCCATTTACGTAATTAGTCTGTTTGTATTAGGTTTTCCCAAAGCCTAATTCTGTTTCCCTGTAGTGTAGAATTTTGTTAATTATCATTTTCTTAGTTAAACAACACCAAATAATCATTCTTAATCTGGTTACTGTTCCTAATCACTCATTCCCAAAACGTTTTCCAAACACATTTTCAATCTCGTTGGGACTAAACGACCCGTGAGAACACTGTGCTTTCAACGGATCATAAATTGATCTCTCCTCTCTCAGATTTGACTTGTTGACCACACCTGGTTAACTGGTTAGTTTGGGAGGAGTCGGTATCCTTGCCACTTTTATGGTGGTAAGTCAATATGCTAGTCACACCGTTTGCACCCACTCAACTAAAACACATTTATCATAAAGGAAGAAAATAACCTTACATTGCAATAAAGAAGAAACAACAAAAGATTGAATCACAAAACTTTTAATTCACTTAGTTAAGAGATATTGTAGCAGAAAGAAACAGGTCCCAATTAACTAGAATAATCACCAAAACAAAAATCCCCAATTCTTTAAAAATAAAGGTTTCAAGATCTAAACCCTAAAATCACCAAATCAACCAAAAACCATCGTAGAACCAACTATAACAACCAAGAACCTAATGAAACATTAGATCCGAACCCCAAATAACCAGATTGGACCGATAATAATCCGAACAGAACATTAACTCAACAATAACCGTTGGATCAACCTTAATAATCATATATCTAACAACAATTACATAAACCCCCAAAAATTATTGAAACCCTAGAAACTTAACTAAACCAATCGATTCAACTAGAAGCTCTGATACCACACTCAAATCATAAACATGTATCAAAGAATCAAGCCAACCTTGCATTTGGTTATCATTTTGTTATAAATGAGTACATATTACAAGACAAGATTGAACACAAAGTGTGTACAATTAGGGAAGTAAAGCAAAACTAAACGATACTGGATCAAACACACTTGACCAGTTGAACGATTACAAGAGAAGAACAAAACTAAACAATTGAGAGCTATGTGAAGTTTGAGAGAGAATTGTGAGATCAAAAAGTGATGAAAAAACCCTAGACAACGGGTTATATAGCCCTTTAACACAACTTTGCACCATTAGTCCTTTAATACTTTAAATCCTTGCACTTTAGTCCCTCAACACTTGCAAAGTAATACCGAAAAACACAAAGTAACACAAACAACCATTGTGGTATAGAAAGCTTAGAAAAACAAGATATATAAGACCAGAATAGGTCCCTATTATTAGTAAAGCTTGAAAGTTGATAATCCAACAATATTATTGTGAAGAGTGACAAAACACTATGATGTATATGTAGTATTTACTCTCCATTTTTATGTTCCCATTAGTTTTTTATTCTATTTTGAGCACTTTTATTTCATGTTTCTCAAGACTACAATCTTAATCGATAACACTGGTAAGAAAATACATTGTACATAAAGGATTACATGTGGATAAAAAATGCTCAAACTCACACATGGAATATATCTTATAAGAATCCTCATGGATTCATATGAAGCTTTAAGATGCATATATGACATGGTTTAAAGTTGCTTAAATTTTCAAGTGAATCTTATAACATACAGATATGTTCATAATAATTGAAGTCAACTGATCATCTGTTATCAATCATAAAATATAATTCATGTCTAACTAATCTATGGAGAAACGGACATCGATAAAATACTATCGTCACTCTCATTTGTTAATATACTCTCCCTTTGACGTTTTCAATTGAGCATAGATATACCTTTTATAAGGCCTGTGTTTGAAATATTAAAGTGTGCATAAACTCTATACACCAAAGTGGTTGAGGTAATTATTATTAAGCGATTATCATACAGTACAACAACTTAAGAATTGTTTTAGCTCAATCTCTTAAATATAATACTTAGAGCTATGTTTAGTATTATTATTATTTCTTTCAGTCTTTCAAAACTATAAACGTACTACAAGCAGCAAGTTATACCATTTTCCTACGCTAATTGTCACATATATATTATGTAATTTGGACTCCTCCGCTGCCCTATTTGTGATGATGGAATAGAATCGGAAGAACACATATTTGTCATGTGCAATGTGGCTCGTGAAGCATGGTAGAATATATTTGTGGTGGAAGATTGATAATACATCTATTAACAATCTAGACGATGCTATCAACCTAGCGGATCGAATGTCACTTCAAACCAAGCTCTTAAAGGCATTTGATGTGGTGGTGCAAACCACCCTATGGGTCCTTTGGAAGTTTAGGAATAACGTTGTCTTCTCCTCCAAGCGACCAAGAAAAGAGCTTATATTCAATGACATTAAGCTCTACTCATTTGTTTTGATTTCTAATAGACTTAAGAAAGCTTTCATGAAGTGGCCAGATAGTATGGTTTGATAATCCTTGTAATGCTCTTTCATCCTCCTTGTAATTTGTTTCTAGCTTCTTGCTAATTCTATGAAATTTGCCTTTCAAAAAAAAATTATGAAATTCACTTTTACATAATAGTGCTTTATGTTTATAGATTAGATCGTTAAGTTAATTGATTTTATATATAAGTCCCATTATTCTGATGATCACATAGCTCAGTTGGCCATCTGAGTCCTTCTGGAGCTTGGGGAGGGGTTTTACCCAGGTTCAAGTCTCGCAAGTGGCAAAAATCCGGATTTTTCTCTTAGTGCGAAGCCGTGAGTTCTAGGGGTTTCCCTTCGCGGGTCTCTCCTAGTGGTTCGGGTCCCGGGGCCTGCCCGTTTGGATGGTTTAACTCGGGGGTCGGATTTCAAGTGTGGTGCCGTTCTATAAATAAATAAATAAATAAATAAATAAATAAATAAAATACCCAGTATTTTATACTTAACTAATTAAATAATCTTATACAGAGTAGTAAGAATGTTTAAAGCAATGTCGTTATTAATAACCTTTCTTTAAGTAGAAACTTTTTTTTCCCTCTACAGTACTACTGTATTCTGCACGTTCCATTGATTTTAATCAGTATAGGAATAATATAGATTTAAACAATCTTTCGGTGGTCAATTTGAATTGGCTGCTTTTTGCTTCACCTTATTATAATCTAACCCGAATCAACTTATTTCATGATATTTGAAAGCATGAAATTACATTTCTACTGAGTTCATGCATTCATTTATCATGTAAAACGTGTAGAAAATTTTATAGAAACTTCAGAACTACCTTTAAAATCATCAAACAACTTACCAATTTTCTTCCGAGTATAAATATTGATTAAATAGAAAAAATGATGTTACTGGACCAACAAGTAATAAGTTGGTATAGAAAAAGAAAACTGATTTTGCTTTAAGAGTTAAAATGACCTCGAACTAGAATTAACCTTGACTCAAAGGTAATTGACATGGAATCTGTTCGTTGTCCGATATGTAATGATGGTATTGAATACGGCGACCATCGTTATGTTGAGTGTAGTCTAGCAAAAAAATTTTGGAATGATATTTGCAACTGGTGGAACGTCAACATCTCCATCTCGAGCTTCCCGGATAGAACTATATGTCCAAAGCTTTCGAATTTATTGATACAATTTTTCAAACATCTTTATTGTTATGTTGAGTGTAGTCTAGCAATTTGGAATGATATTTTCAACTGGTGGAATATCTCGAGCTTCCCTGATAGAACTAATTCCAAAGCTTTCGAATTTTTTTGATGTAATTTTTCAAACATCTTTGTTGCTGCTTTGGAGATTTAGGAATGAAATAGTGTTCGCGGATGAAAGACCAAACACGAATCTTATCCTCAGTGACATCAAACTCCTTATCTTTTTTTACTTATAGAGCTTAAGTTATGTAATTATTTATTGGGGCAAATTTGAGAGTGGCCCAGTCGCTCAGAGTGGTGGGTTTTTTTGGACCTAAGTAGCTTGGTTTCTTGAAATGGCCCGAGCGACTAGCGAAGTTAACCAAAATGCGACATGTGGCACCACAAAAGTAGTGCCTAATCATTATGTAGTAGGGCTCCTTTTGAGCTACTTATCACTAGCGACTTTTAAAAGTCTGAGCGACTTCTAATAAAATTATTTTAATCTTTTTTCCCCTTTCCAACACTTCCCATCACCACCACCCTCTACCACCACACAACCATCACCACCACCCTCCACCACCACTACCAACCTCTACCACCACACATAGATAATTCAAGGTTTTTAGAAAAATGTTACAATATACTATTACGAATGTTATAAAGTTGAAATTGCAACAAATTAATACTTGATTATTTGTTCTTATTTAGTTAAACAGTAGTACCTTTTTATATTTTTCCTAAGTTCTAAATAATATTTAGCACTTCTGGTAATTTTCCCTTAATTTATACTATTCATTTGGTAATTTCTAGGTTTAATTTTATTTAAAACAGTTTTAATCCAAAAACCAAAAAGAAAATAGTTTAAGTATTTAAATTTAATCTCAGATCCATTTTTATAATTTTTCTAGCTTGTACACATTATTTAGATTCTGTAAAAATTGAATTTGTAATTTTCTCTGTTAATTTACTATTATTCTCATTTAAATTAGTTTAAATAGTTTTGAAATAGTAATTAAGTAAATAATTAATAAAATAGTGTAAAAATAGTTTTTTTTTTTTTTTAATTTTTTATAATTTTTTAGGATTCCTGTAATGGTTAATTAGTTTTATAAATATTTCATAATTTTCTAAGTCATTTTTAGTATTATTAGTAATTTAAATTAGTTAAATTAGTTTAATTAATATAATTAGTAATTAATTAATATTTAATACAGAAAAAGACAAAAATATTTATTTTTAATTTTTACATTTCTTTTAAGTTATTTTTAGGGTTTAGAAATTGATTTTGCAAATTTTTAGTGTAATTTTGTAATCTTAATCCTTTTTAGATTTGTTATAAATTAGTTTTAATCAACTTTTTAAATAGTTTTAGTAATTAATTAATATTTAAATATTAAAATAATCAAAAAAATAATTTTCTTTTTAATTTAATTTTCTTTCCATTTTAAGTTTGTAAAAGTTGCATTTTCACCCCCTGTAGTTTGTAATTGTTCATATTTAACCTTTTTCCATTTACGTGATTAGTCTGTTTGTATTAGGTTTTCCCCAAGCCTAATTCTGTTTCCCTATAGTGTAGAATTTTGTTAATTATCATTTTCTTAGTTAACAACACCAAATAATCATTCTTAATCTGGTTACTATTCCTAATCACTCATTCCCAAAACGTTTTCCAAACACAATTTCAATCTCGTTGGGACTTAACGACCCGTGAGAACACTGTGCTTTCAACGGATCATAAATTGATCACTCTCTCCCTCATTTGACTTAGTTGACCACACCTGGTTAACTGGTTAGTTTGGGAGGAGTCAAATTTTGGCGCCGCTGCCGGGGAGGTTGTTGCGTGTTTTCAAAAACGTTTATGTTTAGTGATTTTCAAAACCCTCCTTGTACAAATCACATCACTTTGTAAAAAAAATTTTGTAAAAATCTTAATCATATCAGAAAAAAGTCATTAACACTTTTCCTAAAGTGTTAACAACACCAAAAAAATCAAAAACAACAAAACAAATCGTGAAGTTAAATTACTTCGATTCTTTAAAAATTACAACCTATACAGGTGGAATACGGAGGTTCTGACATTAAAAGGCGAACCGAAGAGAGATCCATTCTTCTCTCCCGCCACCCTGCGAGTTGTCTTAAAGGAACGATTTCGGTTAACGAATCGATTCCAAAAATAATTTCTAAGTTTTTTCGCACACACCCCAAAAAGCCAAAAACATTTGTTTTATTGTTAAATAAATACGTAAAATATTACCACCGCAAATCAAGGCAGAATACAACCCAACTGGGTGTATGACCATTAATAAGTTCCCAAACTAAAGATTAAAACTTGCCATTGTACTCTTGTGATTGGTGTACCTTTTTCAAAGAAGCCAGTCACATTGTGGTTATTGGTTTAAGTTCACTGTTGTTTTGCCTCGGTCTTGTTTTACTTGTGAATATTTTTTAGTGCATGCGCACTCGTTCCCAGTCAAGAAGAAATCGTCAAAGGAGCATAGCTGAATTGCTAGCTATTGAAGAAATACCCGTTAAAATGCCTGACGATGACCCACCACCACCTCCACCCCCTCCCAATTCTGAAATTGGGGATGCAGCTCCTGATCTCCGAACGATGGAGGAGCTATGTCAGCCTACTATGCAGGGGAGGGGAGGACCCATTGCACCACTCACTATCAGTTCCACGGATTTTGGACTCAAGCACAACATGATCCAGCAAGTCCAGAATTCGTGTCAGTTCCACGGTTTACCGGGTGACGATGCAAATAAGCATCTCGATAAATTCTTAACCGTCACCTAGAGTATGAAGCAGAATGGTGTCACCGAAGACGGCCTTCGCTTATACCTCTTTCCATATTCTCTCACTCATCATGCTACTGCCTGGTTTGATCGTCTCCCGAAGAATTCGATCCACACCTTTGATGAAATGGTTACCAAGTTCTTAGCAAAATACTTTCCACCATCCATGGTAACTAAATTGAGAAATGATATTAGCAACTTCCGACAGCTTCCCGATGAGTCCTTATTTGAGGCATGGGAACGCTATAAGCTTGCAATTGATCGATGTCCAAATCATAACATGCTTCTAGTCACCATCATAGATACTTTCTACAATGGTTTGACTCTCCGTCATCGTGACACGATCAATGCTGCTGCTGGAGGGACCTTTATGAAAAGGACCCCCGAGGAGTGCTATGATCTCATTGAGAACATGACTGCCCACCACAATTTCTGGGATTCCTCAGCTGAGAGGAATAATTCATGTAAATCTGTCACTCCAGCCTCCTCTGAAATAGCTGCTCTCACTAAAAAGATGGATGATTTGTCCACTGCTGTGTTGAGAATGCATCAATCTAATCAGAACATCAATCATCAAGTCAGAGCTGTCAGTCACAGTTGTAAAACATGTGGTGGTCCACATCCTTATACTGAGTACCCAGCCACTGGTGGCTTCGCTCACGAGAACGTATATGCTGCTCAAGGTTCCTACAATGCGGGGGGTAACTCTTACCACCCACAGGGGGACCGTAATCTCTTAAGCTATCGTTCCAACAATTTGACCACCCGGATTTAATCAGTCTCAACCCCAAAATGCTCAAAACCGGAACCAAAATTTTCATCAAAACCAAAATCGAATGAACCAAGGTTTTAACAACCAAGGGAATTTCAATTAGGGCTTTCAAAACCAAGGAAATTTTCAAAGAAATCAAGGTCATGGTAATCAGGGTAATAATCTTCATAATCAGGGTAATTTTCAGGGAAACAATTTTCAGGGTAATAATAACCAACATCATGGGAATTTTCAAAACATTCGGCCTCAAAATGTTCCTAACAATCAAACTCAAGCCATTGTTCCAACTGGGCCTTCATCTGATGAGTTGCTTAAGCAATTCATGAAGTCCCAAGAAGGAATGAACAAGTTGTTGGTCAACCAGATCTCCGAACTCAAGAAGTCTTTAAATGATCGACCCTCGGGCTCAGGAACACTTCCGAGCAACACGATCGCTAACCCGAGGGGCGATGTTATGGCGATCACCACCCGAAGTGGAGTTTCATACAAAGGACCCACGGCTCCTGCTACCCCTTCTTCTCTTCCTCAACAGTTAGCGAAACGTGAACCTGAGGTTACCACGGACACGGTACTTCCTACTAATAACGGAGATACCAATGACGTCCACCCTCAAGTTGTCCCGGTCCCGAAACCCAAATCCAAACCTGGAGTTGTTTTTTAACCTCCAGTTGATCCCGTTGAAAAACAAAATCCCAAACCCTCGATTCCTTATCCATCACGTTTACAAGATCAAAAGCTCCGCAAAAAAGCTAGTCACCAACTGGACAAATTTTTCCAGATTTTTAAAGAATTACATTTTGACATAAGCTTCGCGGATGCTCTTCTTCTGATGCCCAAGTTTCCATCAACGATCAAAAATCTGTTAAATAACAAGGAAAAACTCTTCGAGATGGCAAAAACTCCGTTAAACGAGAACTGCTCTGCGGTTTTGTTGAAACAGCTTCCCGAAAAGCTGGGAGATCCCGGGAAATTCCTCATTCCTTGCATTTTCCCGGGGATGGTTGAATGCTATGCCTTGGCCGATCTTGGTGCAAGCATCAACCTGATGCCTCACTCAGTCTGGAAGAAACTTTCTCTTCCGGCACTCACTCCTACCTGCATGACTCTCGAGCTTGCAGATCGCTCTATATCTCGTCCCCTCAGTATTGCTGAGGATGTGTTCGTGAATGTAGGAAAGTTCCATTTTCCGGCAGATTTCGTGATTGTTGATTTTGATGCAGACCCGAGGGTTCCTCTCATTCTAGGGAGGGGATTCCTAAGAACGGGCCGAGCTTTGATCGATGTCTTTGATGAAGAAATCACACTACGTGTTGGTAATGAAGCCATCACATTCAATCTTGATCAGACCTCGAGATACTCTTCCAACTATGACTCTGCAGAAATTAACAGAATCGATGTCATCGATGTTGCTTCGGA
>LBNU01011258.1:34969-74869 GCA_014162995.1 Artemisia annua
TGGCGAATTTGATCACGTTTTTTCCATCTAAAAAGCCTTACTTCCCCCATTTTGGCCAAAATTTTTTTTGGTGTGAGTGCTTTGCACTAACACGACAAATGGTTATCAGTCCACCATGTCTCATCCACAAAAGGTCTGGCTAATCCGAGAGCAAACGGCTCCCGGTAAAGATATCTCAAATCCGTTGATGGCTTGCAGTTTGCCAAAAATTGCATGGTATTCAGCTCACTATATCTTTGAATCATGAAGAGTTGGCTAGTCCAGAAGTAAACGGCTTTTGGTAAAGACAAATCAAATCCGTTGACAGCTGATGGTTTGCTCAAAACCATATGGTTATCAGTGTACCATAGTTCTTACTTGAACTGAAACATTTGGCTACTCCAGAAGTAATGGATTTTGGTAAAGAGACATCAAATCAATTAAAGTCTTCATAAAAGATTGCTAGGGACTAGCAATATTTTAGTGTGGGGGATTGATGAGTGTGTAAATACTCATCATTTTTACCTAATCTGAAACTGCCAAAACATCCAAAAACACCCAATAATGCATCAAAATAGTGAAAATATCACAGGGTTGTGTTTTATATGTTTTAGATGCAAAATGTTTGAAAACAAATGAAAAACGAACAAAGTTTGCACAATTGGCTGTTTCAGTCCCTCAATTTCAAAACTTGTCAAATCTAGTCCCTAAGCATAAATTTTGAAAAGAAAGTCAAGCAAAGTCCTTAAAAAATCACAAGTTGTCATAATTAGTCCTTTGATGAAAAGTTTCAAAATTGGCAAAAATGGCCCCCTAGGCAATAATTTTGGGTGAAAAAGTCAAAAATGGTCCTTGGAAAGCTAAAAGTTATACAAATGGTCATGGTGTGAAATTTTGGTGAAATTACAAAACAGGTCCCTGTACTTTGGAGACTTGGCAGTTTTGATCCTGGTATTCAAAAAAGTGGAAAATCAACATTGGTCCTTGTACTATTCAACATTGGCAAGAATGGACGCTTGTATAGACTTTGGAAAGTCACATGATCAGGCCTTCAAAAATGCAGAAATTACAACTTTGCTCCTTGTGAAATTCTGAAACCAAACCGGATCTTTATAAATCATTAAACCCAAGCCCCATCCAAAATCCAAATCCAAATCCAGTCCAAGCCCTACACCTTTGGGCCGCTTTTCTTCCTTGGCCCAACATACACAAGCCCGAACCCCCTCACCCCTTTTCGTTATAACAAACCCAACCCCCCTTGGTCAAATAGTCAAACAAACCCCCAGTTCACACCTTTCCCTCTCCCCTTTCCCTCCTCAAAACTGTTCACTGGTTTCACTACAAAACCACCATGGCCCATCCACCCTCCAACTTGCCCATCACCTCCCACCGCCCACACCACTATGACCTACCCATCACCTCCACATTTAATGCACCACCCCCCACAGGTGCAAATTGCAGTTTACCTTTTTGGCGCCAAATCCTTTTAAACGGCTAGGATCACTTCTACTAATCCAAGGGTAGATATTGTTGCTGGGATACCACAAGGGGACCCCACAAACCCTAAATTCAAGCTTATAAAGAAGGAAGAAGCACAGAAGATAGAGTAGTAGATTTTATGTAGAATTTTAATGTCGAATTAATCTAATTTTCAATTTCAGTTGTAATTTCTAGTTTACAAGTATTGTATCAAGCATTTCTAGTGTAATAGAAACTCAATTTACCCTTTAATTTCAAAATTCTCTGTTCTAATTTAGTTTATGTAAATCTCTCTTTGAAAATCTAAGTTTTATTTATGTTTGATAATTAGTGCTATTCAATGTTCCTTTAAGCTCTTTTTAACTCACTTACAACCTTTCTTAAAGTCCTTGAATCACTTAAACTTGTTTAACTCAGAAAACTCAAAAATAAAAAAAATACAAGAAAATTCCACTGAAAAAAAAAGAAAAAAAGAAAGAAGATTGTAGATGGCTGGAGCACAGTAAATAATGGATGGCTGTGGTTTAGTGTCTCAGGGGAGACTTTAGGATGGTTGTGGTACTTTGGTTCTTGATTCTCAGCTAAGACTCAGTTGTAAGCCATTTCTCACAATTTTTGCTTTTCACTGTACAATAGCTTTTTATTTTTTATCTGTGGTTTCCTATGCTTATTTAGTGTATTTAGATAGTATTATTGCTTAATATAACTTGGGTGTTCATTATAAATCTTTGTGCTCATATTTAGGTTCTCACTGCCTTGTATAAGCGTAATCTGTTATAGTGTTGAATTGTTGTTAAGATTAGTGTTTTTAAGTTCATTTCAGCTCATGAGATCATCATAAGTACTTCTGAGTCAGTGGTGGTGATTAAAACACTTGGGAGCTTTAAAATCACAAATCATTCTCTCATAAAGGGGTTTTTGGATCTGCTTGTTTGTCTAAGTTCTGCTGTGTTTCTGTGGTATAAATTGCTTGCACCATGTTCCATTAGGCTTTATTAGTCCAAGTAAATCATAAAAACCAGTAGCTGTATTGGAAAAAGTCAAAGATCTCTTTAATCCTTTTTGATTTAGTCACTGTGGGATTTTCATGGATCATAATCTTCACAAACAATGCATTAGTTGTTAACTTAGCATAATTCGGTCATACATTAGCTTAAAACATCATATGTAATCAGTTTAGACAGATCAAAACTCAAAAAAGTCAAACTTTTCAAGTTTCCACAGAAGTCAAATTTCATAGAAGAAAAGTTTTTGAATAAAATAGTCCATTTTATTGTGATCTTATTACTAGGTATTAGGGTGTAATCTTTTAGGGTATTAATATTTAGTTGCTAATCTTTACTAGAGTATTTTTATTTAATTTTTATTCAGCTTATTAACTGCTTATTTGCTTGTCTTTTTTAAGCCCTTTTTCTAAAACCTGCCCTGTACCACAGTTTTGCCCCATTTCCACAAGCTCACACAGAGCTTGTTAGTGAGCTTTAGGTCTTGAGCCTGGGCTTTTTGGAGAGCTTACCAGCTCAACTCTTTAGATTAGTGCTTATTTTGGGCTTCAGCTTATTTGCCCCTAGCTTATTGGACCCTCCTTTTGACCTGTTCTCAAAAACAAAAACTGAGTGCTCAGGTTTTGCACCTAAGTACCAAGCCTCACCAAGTGCTCAATAATAAGCCATAAGCCCAGCTTATTGGCTTATTTTAAAGTTGACCAGGTCAACTTTGAGGTTCAACCTCCACTTTGGACTCCCATTCACCCCTGTGGACCCCACAAAGGGCTGCAATCAGCCAAAAACCTTGTTTGGATCTGTGACTTTTATGATTTTGCTTATTCCTTGTTCTAGCTTATCCAATGCTTTTTTTTCTTTTCTTATTGTTACATCTTATTTCCAGTATAAGAAACTTGTTTGCATCTTGTTTTACCACTAGTTCTCATTATATAGTTTTCTAAGTAGCTTCTCAAATCCATTTTCAAAACAAAAACTCACTGTGAAGATCATAAGCTCACACATTGCTTATTTTTGAGTTATAAAAAAGTTGGTTTTGTAAAATTTGTTTACTTTCAGTGTATAAACAAGTTCCAAAAAGAAAAATCCAAAAATAATCACTTTTTAAGAAAAGTGATAGTTTCTATTTAATATAATTTAGATTTTCATTTTTCTTTTTAAATTTTTATTAAGTACTTACCTGTTTTCTTAATTTTCTTAAATTCCTAGTATCTTAAAGTATTTGTATAAATTTTCTTAGAATTTTCCCTTTTCATTTAGTATTTATTAGAATTAAAAATAGTTTAATTAATAATTAGTTAATATTAGTAAATTAAATAGTTTTAATAATTTTTGTTAAACAGTAGTACCTTTTTATATTTTTCCTAAGTTCTAAATAATATTTAGCACTTCTGGTAATTTTCCCATAATTTCTACTATTCATTTGTTAATTTCTAGGTTTAATTTTATTTAAAACAGTTTTAATTAAAAAACCAAAAAGAAAATAGTTTAAGTATTTAAATTTAATCTCAGATCCATTTTTATAATTTTCCTAGCTTTTAAACATTATTTAGATTCTGTAAAAATTGGATTTGTAATTTTCTCTTTTAATTCTCTATTTTTCGTATTTAATCTAGTTTAAATAACCTTTATATAATAGTTTAGTAATTAATTAATAAAAGATCCACAAAAAGACAAAAATATTTATTTTCAGTTTTCATATTTCTTTTAAGTCATTTTAGATTTTTAGAAATTAAATTTGCAAATTTTTAGTGTAATTTTGTAATCATAATCATTTTTAGTTTAACTTTAATTAATTCTTATTAAGTTTTAAATAGTTTTATTAATTAATTAATATTTAAATATTAAAATAATCAAAAAAATAATTTTCTTTTTAATTTAATTTTATTTTAATTTCAAGTTTGTAAAAGTTTCATTTTCACCCCTTCTAGTTTTTAATTGTTCAGATTTTACCTTTTTCCATTTACGTGATTAGTCTGTTGTATTAGGTTTTCCCAAGCCTAATTCTGTTTCCCTGTAGTGTAGAATTTTATTATTTATAATTTCCATTAGTGTAAACAATACCAAACAATCAATCTTTATCTGGTTACTATTCCTAATCACTCATTCCCAAAACGTTTTCCAAAATACAATTTCAATCTCGTCGGGATATAACGACCCGGGAACACACTGTGCTTTCAATGGATCATAAATTGATCACTCTCTCCCTCATTTGACTTAGTTGACCACACCTGGTTAACTGGTTAGTTTGGGAGGAGTCAGTGACGCCGTCACACAATAGAACGTGGCGCCGTCAGGTACTGTTTTCAGCATAATTTGAGACTTTGTCGTTTTCTTCACTTTTATGCTCCAAAAACGTCCAAAATGCTTCCTTTTCCAGATTTCCTCTTCAAAGTATCTAAAATGACAAAAGGAACGATTTAAGGCAATATTTGATCAAATAATTACGGATTAGGGCTTAAATGACCCCCTAAAAGCATAACACTTTTCGCCTCATCAAATACCCTTACACTTGAGATTTGCTTGTCCTCAAGCAAATGCGCTTTTATTCCAATCAAAATATGAGCTAGGGGTCATTTAACACGAATATAAAAGTAATTACAACAAATAGTCATTCAACCCTAGTCATAACAAGCACGGAAATCATATACTAGCGCCTCACAAATAGTGTTTGGATACTCTCATCTCTCGGGTGTTATAAACATATATAACTAAATGGAAATGGAAGAAATATCACTCACTACCTGTCATAGCAAATAGATCACCATAGGCTTGGGAAAGGATCAAAAACCACCTCCACTAGGCGTAAGCACCTAAGATAAACTATCAAAGAGGGCTTTACAAAGGGTTATAATGTTAGGTGTAGGGATATGATAAACACGGTTTTGTTGGAATAAAGGGTATTTTTAGTGGTGGCGAGTTAATTATCTTGATCAAATACATGTACAAGGTGGCGTTGCTAAGCCAAGACTCGACTCGACTTAAGCTAATAATGAAATAACATAAACATAAATAAAGATAAAATAAAACCGGATGGTAGTCCGTATGTTTTTTATACTTTTCTTTGTCTAATTTTTTTTTCGTTTTTCTTGTTTTTCGATTTTTTTTCATACACTCTTGCCCTAGCATCCAAAATAATACATCATAGGGGTTTCGGTTCTCCCCTTACACTTGAACTTTTACATACTTTACAATTTACTATTCTAATGACTCGAATTAAGATAATTGAAAAAAACTTGGAGTACTTTAAAATATTAACGCACATATGGGGGTAATAATTGTCTTCTTCCCCATTACTCCATTACACTAGTACTTTACCCATGAGTCCCAATCGTCCCAAAACAATATGTACAAGGATATGACTCGACTTAGCAACCATGTAAGTAATAAGACAATTAACTAAGGGTTTAACAAATGTTGTCACAATAATGCACTAAAGGTGAGTGCATACAAGGTAGGCTAAGGCGATTTGGGTGGATTGTAAGCAAATTCTTCCTTTAAGTAAAACGCTTAAAGTTAGAAACGAAAAGATAGGCTCGGAGGGGTGTACTAGGGGTATCGTGTACTAAAAATGAGTACAACGCGAAGGTGTGGGAGAATTACTTGACCAATGAAGTCAATGTAATTATAATACGGGTATAAAACATGAGTTTTCCTAATGCCTCTTATCATGTAGTAAATATAACTATACGAATGTAGTCTCACTTATGGATTTGGGATGGTCCTAACGCAAGTTCTAGAATCTATAGGCTACCGGTACACACACAAGCACCAAAAATGAATGCTTTTCCTAACAATTCTAGGGGTGAACCTCACATATTTAGGGGAAAATTTTTGAGTGGTACGGTTTTTGTGCTAGGAATACAATTCCCTATCCATGAGACGCTTATTATACCTAAAGTTTCACTCCTATATGTTGTAAAAAAAATTTAAAATTTGCGCTAAAATTGCCCTAACAAATATTTCTCTCAGTTTTATTACACAAGTACCATTGAACAAAACAAAAATCAAGCGTAATAGCATTTTCTAAGGTGTCTTCATTTACCCCCCTTACACTTAAACCGAACATTGTCCTCAATGTTCACATAAAAGATGTAAAAGTAGACAAAGAAAGAATGAAACAAATACTCCCCTGATTTTTGACGTGGATCGTGTGGTAACATGGTTAGATCTTCTTCCAAGATGATGTAAAAGCTCCAAGCTCAAGGCGACTCTAAAAGCTTGATGTCATGAACTTGATTCCATGTTCACCTTCTTGTCCAAAATAACCTGTTAAACCTGAGAAAACAATCTAGGCAAACCTCGTGTAAAATCGGCGGCAAAATCTATATAAGGATATAATGCTTGTGGAATGAAAATTTTGCAGATTCCTGGAATTAAAGATGCAGTAATTTTTATAATCCGGCAGAAAAACTAAATTTTAAAAACATTTTCTGGTAACAAAGGCTGACGCCGTCAGGGTGTAATGCCTGACGCCGTCAGAATTGATCTGATAGAATTCTTATTTTTAGTTTCCGGAAAATTTCTGGAAAAACAATTACCTTAACTCCTGGAATCCTGCAAAATTTCATTATGACTCGATACAAGCATTTGACTCTAACAAATACGAATATGTATGTTTATTTTATATCGTTACAATTCATGTTCCAATTTGTTCTTATAAACAAATTTAGATTTCCCTTACACTTATCTTTTGCAAAATACCTTTATATATAGTTAAGACGAAGTTAAAAACAAAATAAAGCATTCACAATTTTAATTTGAAACATGAACTAATATCAATAAAAATAAAACATACATACGGAAACAAATAAATTCAAACAAACAAACACACAAAACAAATAAAGCTTGGGTTGCCTCCCAAGAAGCGCTTTTCTTTATTAAAGAGTCTTTTAGCTAGACTCAAAGTCACTCTATCCTACGTAGGTGAGTTCCGCATCGAGGACATCCTTAGGGTTGATTTTGGTTGAAAGTGTCCTATTGGTGCGTTTGGTGAGATATGTCCTCTCAAACTTCTCTCCATCCGGATCATATAATGTCATTTTTATGTGCCATGATCCATCTCCTTCCTTAGGTGGCTTTTCCCAATTTCATTTATGTTTATCACCTTCGCTTTTCCACTTATTCATCTCTAGGTTAATTGGCAAAACTCCTAAGAAGTCGGTCATCTTTCTAAAAACTAGGGGATCTTCAAAAGGGTCTAACTCGGTGTCCCTAGTCAAAAGTTGTTCTACCGTTTGTGTTCGGTTCACAAATTCGTCTTCTAGGTAGAATGGGCGTTGGGGTCCTATGAAGTCTCCTTCTAACCATGGTCCGTATCTAGAGGGTCTCCTATTAACATCGGTTGATTCCTCAAGGGTGTCATAGGCGTGTTTCTTAACATCGTATACCGACCAAGTCTCTCCTTCTCCTACCGCTATCTTAGATTCTTTACAATCAATCATAGCACTTATGGTGGCTAGAAATCCTCTTCCTATCAACAAAGGGCATGTAGGGTCGCTAACCATGTCGAGGACGTGGAAATCGGCTAAAATAGTCAATTTCCCTATGTGAACTACCACGTCCTTTACTACTCCTACCGGGTATGCTACACTTCCATCCGCTAATCCTATTATTACCTCGGTTTCTTCTAGCTTTCCTAGTTTGAGGGCGGTGTAGAGGGGTAGTGGAAGTAAGTTAAGGCTTGATCCAAGATCGGCTAATGTGTCATAAGCCTCCGAATTACCGATCTTGCACGGTAGGACAAATAATCCCGGGTCGTCTAATTTCTTAGGCAATTTGTTTCGAACGAAGGCGGTCCCCTTGTCGCCTAACTTGAGCTTCTTCTCATATTTTTCTAAGAGGGCATTGTAGTACGGAGCTCGTGCCAAAACATCAATAATCGGACGTTCGAGACGGAGTTCCTCGAATTCTTCGTCAATGTTTTGAATGGGTGGTGTTTCAAATATGTTGTTGACCAATTTAGTGTTGGATATCTTATTCTCATGGTCTTTTTGAGGGATTTGGGTTTGTTTGAAACACGTGCTCATGGCATTGACCGAATAGTATTGTGGGCAAGAACTAGGAGACAAAACCGAAGAAATGGAATTAACGTTTATCATGACATGTTGTTGAGCGACCATTTGATTATATGGATATAATTGTTGAGGTTGTTGTTGTTGAAATTGTTGTTGTTGTTGACGAAACAATTGTGTTTGATGATAAGGTTTCTGATGATGAAAGTTGTAGTACGGTGGTTGAGACATGATGAAATACTTGTGTGAAAATGGATCTTGTAGAAGGTATGAGTGTTATGCCAATTCTCGAAAACAATCCCAAGTATGTTTCCAAAGTTTAAAATGTTGAATATCTCGAAAAACAGTCAAAGTACCAAAGATCTCGAAAAAATTCAAAAGATTTCGAAAAAAAAGTTCAAAATTTCTCGAAAAACAGATTTATCGAGAAAATTTTAACACAGTTTCGAGAAATTTTACTGTAGCAGGAATTAGTAAAGTTCTCAAAAATTATGAAAGGATTTCGAAAGTTTTCCAAGGATCTCGAAAATCAAAAGATTTCGATAAGCCAGAAAAGATCTCGAAAGTTCAAAATTTTCGAAAAAAATCCACAAATTTTCGACATTATACAATATCGAAAATATCCAACAAGTCGAAGTGTTTTCTTTCTTATACAAGAGAGAAAATCACTGAGTAACCAACGAAAACACTTAAGGAGCAGTCACAAAAGATCTCGAAAGTTAGGGTTTAACTTTCTCGAAAAAGTACAAGTTTTGGCAGTTTTTTGTTTTTGATAAAAGCAATCCAAAAACACGTTTTTATTCCAAGATTCTTGTACAACTAGATTTAAAATGATGAAATCTTAAAGAAAGTTGCAAACTTGAACAACTTTTTCAAAATTTGAAAAATTTCGAAAAAATGTACAAGTTGTACGAATCAAATATTTTTGTAAAAAATTTAAAACTTTGTTGGTTGTTTGAGTTTGTAACACAAGTTTTGATGTAAAAGATGTGATAAAAACACGAAACAAACAAGAAAGTAGCAAGCTTTTAACAAAAATAACGAGTAAAAAAGTGGTTTTTGGGTCGTTAAGAGCAAAAACAAAAAATTACACCCTCTATTTGGCGATTGATACCACTTGTTAGGTCACCATATTGTAAACACAAGTATAGATTTGGTATAAATGAGATGAGAAGTAGAGTTTGGTTGATTAGATCAAATAGGAAGAATAAAAGTGCAAGAGTTTCACTATGTTATTGAAATAACCAACAAGAGAGAATGAATACATGAGGTCCTATTTATAGGAGATGAGCTAGGGCAACACTCCCTCTCTCCTTCCTTTACTAGATGAATGGGCTTGGAGCCCATTGGACACGTTTGGACTCTTATCATGTTTACATGACTCTCTTAAATAACTTAAATAAACTAGCAACCTATTACAAGTGATGAAATAACCGAGACTCGACTGAAACGTTGAAAACTTAGGTTCTAACACTTTGGTTACTGATTTGGCGTTTTTCTCAAAGAAGGGGTAAAAGACAAAAATAAAGATAGTGACAGTATTGTCATTTATTTCTAGCGTTTAGTCCTACTTCTTAGTAGCGATTAAATGTTGCTAGCGTTTACCTCTTGGTACAGCAATTAGTTTAACTAGCGATTAGTTCTACTAGCAATTAGTTCAACTAGCGATTAGCTTACATCCTAACATTGATTCGAGTTGTACAACAAAGAATGAACTAAAAGGAAGAACAAAAATGAAATTGATCTCAGGCCATCTCGTTGCATAAACTACGAGTCATTCAAAGAACAACACCACAAGAGATTCTCATCATTGATCCTTAACAAGACTCGACAAAGAAAACTTATCATACTGATGTGTGGGTTTTGCAACCTATGCACTTAGGTTTTACCTCTCAAGGGATCTTGAGAAGCTTACAACCCCCACCAGGCAGTGTACCTGACCGATGTAGTATAGTGAAGTGGCAAGTACCGAGGGATTGATCGTTCTCTCGGGGAATAGTGTCGTTAGGCTTGAAAAGCTACTCTAATTAGGTCTAAGGGTTGAGGGATGATTCTTTTTGTATTTATATGTTTTATGAAAGCAAGTAAAAATCTCGCTTTTGGAAGGAGTGGGCGGAATTAGTTGCTAGCCAACTAACCCAAATATCTACTTTTGCAAATAAAATTAAATAACAAGAAAATTAAAGGTTGTGAAACTTATAAATGAGAGATATGTGTTTACTTAGATTTCCTTACTCCCTAGCTATCTTTTATATGTTAATTGGTTTGTTGTGATTATGTGGATGACGGGTTGTATTCCTTTAAACCATTCGTAGGGCCGTGTACGATCTCCCCTAACTCAATAAGCTCCTACTTCACTCATATGTCGAGCCGATTTAAGCTCCTAACATGGGATCATTAGAATTCGCTCATGCATTAAATACAACCAAATAATCGTAGTACACATCCGATTCATGCTTCTTAAGACGTTCAAGCAAGTTACCGTATAGGAGGTTAGCCAGTTTTCTTAAGCCTAACATCGACTTCACCCAACCACAATAATCACAAGCAAACCAACAACATATAATCAATAAATAGGTTTCATTAGATCTAAGCAAACACAATGAAAACCTAGCCTAGCATGTTAATTGAAAGAAAAGCGTAAGATATAATCAAACAACACATAGACATATTGATTGATTTGAAAGAAGACTTATCTTTAATTAAACATCAAGGTTTCAAGGGTGAAAAACCCTTAAAAATACTGTAGAATACGAGCTAGGGTTTTTCCCAAAAGTTGCACACTAATGAATGAAAATTAGAAAAGTATATATAGATTTTACAATCTCACGGCGTCACGTTCTAGTGCGTGACGCCGTCACCTCACCGCCAAACTTATATTCGGATTGCTCAGATCTCATTCTGACGCCGTCCCTCTTTAAACTTCTCTGGGCCATCTCCCTTTGTGCTATAACGTGACGGCCTAGTTCCAATTACACGTGACGCCGTCACCCTTTAAATCTTCAAATATTTTTGGGGCGTCTGGTGTAAAAATCATCCTTCATTTGTCAAAGCGTGATGCCGTCACACTCTAAAACGTGACGCCGTCAGGTACTATTTCCAGCATATTTTGACACTTTGTCGTTTTCTTCACTTTTATGCTCCAAAAACGTCCAAAATGCTTCCTTTTCCAAAATTCCTCTTCAAAGAACCTAAAATGACAAAAGGAACGATTTAGGGCAATATTTGATCAAATATTAGGGCTTAAATGACCCTCTAAAAGCGGTACACTTTTCGCTTCATCAAATACCCTTACACTTGAGATTTTTTTTTGTCCTCAAGCAAATGGGCTTTTATTCCAATCAAAATATGAGCTAGGGGTCATTTAACACGAATATAAAAGTAATTACAACAAATAGTCATTCAACCCTAGTCATAATTAGCACGGAAATCATACACTAGCACCTCACAAATAGTGTTTGGATACTCTCATCTCTCAGGTGTTATAAACCTATATAACTAGATGGAAATGGAAGAAATATCACTCACTACCTGTCATAGCAAATAGATTACCATAGGCTTGGGAAAGGATCAAAAACCTCCTCCACTAGGCGTAAGCACCTAAGATAAACTATCAAAGAGGGCTTTACAAAGGGTTGTAATGTTAGGTGTAGGGATATGATAAACACGGTTTTGTTGGAATAAAGGGTATTTTTAGTGGTGGCGAGTTAATTATCTTGATCAAATACATGCACAAGGTGGCGTTGCTAAGCCAAGACTCGACTCGACTTAAGCTAAAAAGAAAATAACATAAACATAAATAAAGATAAAATGAAACGGGATGGTAGTCCGTATGTTTTTTCTACTTTTCTTTTTCCAATTTTTTTTCGTTTTTCTTGTTTTTTCGATTTTTTTTTTCATACACTCTTGCCCTACCATCCAAAATAATACATCATAGGGGCCTCGGTTCTCCCCTTACACTTGAACTTTTACATACTTTACAATTAACTATTCTAATGACTCGAATTAAGATAATTGAAAAACTTGGAGTACTTTAAAATATTAACGCACATATGGGGGTAATAATCGACTTCTTTCCCATTACTCCATTACATTAGTACTTTACCCATGAGTCCCAATCGTCCCAAAACAATATGTACTAGGATATGACTCGACTTAGCAACCATGTAAGTAATAAGATAATTAACTAAGGGTTTAACAAATGTTTTCACAATAATGCACTAAAGATGAGTGCATACAAGGTAGGCTAAGGCGATTAGGGTGTACATTTGGGTGGATTGTAAACAAATTCTTCATTTAAGTAAAATGCTTAAATTTAGAAACGAAAAGATAGGCTCGTAGGGGTGTACTAGGGGTATCGTGTACTAAAAATGAGTACAACGCTAAGGTGTAGGAGAATTACTTGACCAATGAAGTCAATGTAATTATAATACGGGTATAAAACATGGGTTATCCTAATGCCTCTTTCCATGTAGTAAATCTAACTACACGAATGTAGTCTCACTTGTGGACTTGGGATGGTCCTAACAATTCTATGGGTGAACCTCACATATTTAGGGGAAAATTTTTTTGAGTGGTACGGTTTTGTGCTAGTCATACAATTCCCTATCCGTGAGACGCTTATTATTCCTAAACTATCACTTCTAAATGTTGTAAAAAATTTTAAATTTGCGCTAAAATTGCCCTAACCAATGTTTCTCTCGGTTTTATTACACAAGTACCATTAGACAAAACAAAAATCAAGCGTAAAAGCATTTTCTAAGGCGCTTTCATTTACCCCCCTTACACTTAAACCAAACATTGTCCCCAATGTTCACATAAAAGATGTAAAAGTAGAAGATGAAAGATGAAACAAATACTCCCCTGATTCGTTTGATGTGGATCGTGTGGTAACATGGTTAGACCTTCTTCCAAGATGATGTAAATGCTCCAAGATCAAAGCGACTCCAAAAGCTTGTCCAAAATAACCTGTTAAACCTGAGAAAATGAACTACGCAGACCTCGTGTAAAATCGGCGGCAAAATCTATATAAGGATATAATGCTTGTGGAATGAAAATTTTGCAGATTCCTAGAATTAGAAGTGCAGTAATTTTTATAATCCGGCAGAAAAACTAAATTTCAAAATGTTTTCCGAAATTCAAAGGCTGACGCCGTCAGCTTTTAAAGGCTGAAGCCGTCAGAATTTGATCTGACAGAATTCTTATGCTTAGTTTCCGGAAAATTTCTGGAAAAACAAATACCTTAACTCCTGGAATCCTGCAAAATTTCATTATGACTCGATACAAGCATTTGACTCTAACAAATACTAATATGCATTTTATTTTACATCTTTATAATTCATGTTCCAATTCGTTCATATAAACAAATTTAGATTTCCCTCACACTTATCTTTTGCAAAATACCTTTATATGTAGTTAAGACGAAGTTAAAAACACAATAAAGCATTTTCACAATTTTAATTTGAAACATGAATCAATAATGATAAAAATAAAACATACATACGGAAACAATTAAATTCAAACAAAACAAACACATAAAACAAATAAAGCTTGGGTTGCCTCCCAAGAAGCGCTTTTCTTTATTAACGAGTCTTGTAGCAAGACTCAAAGTCACACTCTATTACGTGATTTCGTTGTTGGTCATGGTCTCTAGGTCATCCTCGGGATCACAATCGGCGTCGCTTGCATAGTGAAGGTATGTTGGGTCCTCGAAATCAAAGGGATCATTCTGGTATTTGGAACTAAGCTCGCTAACACCCTTAAAAAATCCACATGATAAATCAAAAGTGTTCCTACACCCTCTTCTCACATCGTCAACACATAGTACAAGTTGAGCTCCTAGTCCATCGAGCCCTTCACAGTCAATTCCCGCGAACTCTTTCATCTTGTATGGGGCTTGGTATGAAACTTTTCTAATTCCATCGGTGAAAGTCATGATTCCGTTGCATTCGTCAACAACCAAGTTTGTAATCTCGCAAAACGGTGCCCCGAATACGACCTGCGATAGTCTTGGGTCTATGTACTCCTCGATATTTTCAACAATCATAAAGCTCATTGTAAATGTCATATTGCCCACAAACACTTGCACCTTATCATCTATGCCAACCACATCCTTCCTCTTGTATATCATTCCCCATGTGCAAATATTATTGTAATGAAACAGGGACATCACGTTCTGGGGTAAACGTGTATCGATGTAAACATTATAGAAGTGTTTGTGCCCAATCATACAAGGTATTTTAAGGTTGTCAGGGTCACCTCGTCCTATCCTCCCTGGCCTTCTTCTTTGTAACCCCTTTGTGTTACAGACCAACAGTGGTTGGTATTCGTACACTTCTTCATTACCTTCCCAAAAAATTACCTTCCTGACACCATCAGTAAACAGCGCGTTGTGGTCGCTTTCATCCAATATTACTCATGTTGCTTTTACGAATGGTTTTCCCAAGACCAGGCTAGTTACTGAGGGGTTAATAATCGAGCCCATGTCGTTGATTATAGTAAGTTCGACGTTATAGATGAATTTCCCGATCATAATAGGCACTCTTCTGATTAACCCTACGAAATTGAATCCCTTATATGTAAGTTGCTCAGCAAAAGCCTCATTGTATAAGGAAAGGGAGATTGCATTCATCGGGTAGTTGGGGTCTACATATGCGTTGGTTATGACTCTTTTTCTAGCGGTGCAGGAGATTTTAAAAATGTCGGGGTCGTCTCCCTCTTTCCTACTCCTAATCCCGATGGAGAGTCTTGCCGTTCCCTTCTCAAGTTCCTCCATAAGGGAGCCATCAATCAATCCAGGGGACTCTTGGGACTCCTCAAGCACCTTATCTGCGGCCTCCCTATTTCCTGTCCCTTGAGTGGATGAGTCCTTGGTCAAGTCCGAGGGATTCTCCGTCTCCCCATGGTCAGTCTTGAGGATATCATCTTCAACCTTACTATCCCTTCCACCAGTTTGCTGTTGATCCGTGACGGGCTTAGGCATGGGTATCGCGGTGATGGTGTTCACGAAATGGGTTGGTGCGGGCGAGGTAGAGGGTTTCTTCACTTCTTTCTTGTATGGTGACAAATGTTTGAATAGTTTGCTAGGGCTCTTAATCTTTACCGGTGAGGGTGGTGGACTGAGGATGGTGACGGACTTGACCTCCTCTACTCGCGTTATTTCACCAGCAAGGCGACCATTTATCATGTCAACTAGGTTACCAACCTTGTCACTCATGTCGGCTTGCTGTTGTCTGAATTGAGTTTCGAGTTTCGCGAGCCTTATTTCTTGAGACAGGATGAATTTCCGCAGGATTTCCTCAGGATCCTGTTCGGGCATACTTAAGAGAGGATGGTTCTCAGACCATGTAAGCGGAGGAGAGTCATTGAACGATATGCTACGAGTTTGGTTCCAACTGAAATTCGGTTTATCTTTCCATGCCTCATAATACTCGTTCAGTTTCTTAGGTTCCTGATTAACAATGGGCCATTTCTCCCTCGNTGGTAGAAATGAGATGAGAAATAGAGTTTGGTTGATTATAACAAATATGAAGAATAAAAGTGCAAGAGTTTCTTTAATGTATTGAAATAACCAACAAGAGAGAATGGATACATGAGGTCCTATATATAGGAGAGGAGCTAGGGCAACACTCCCTCTCTCCTTCCTTTACTAAACGAATGGGCTTGGAGCCTATTGGACACGTTTGGACTCTTATCATGTTACATGACTCTCTTAAATAACTTAAATAAACTAGCAACCTATTACAAATGATGAAATAACCGAGACTTGATTGAAACGTTGAAAACTTAGGTTCTAACAAGATCTTCTAGGAGTTCCCATGATTGTTCCGCACTTAGATCACGTAGCTTGCCACCGGCCGCTTGGTCAATGGTTTGCCTAGTGGGGATATTGATATGGTCATAGAAAATTTGGACTTGGAGCCAAAGGTCTATGCCATGATGAGGGACTTTTTGGAGTAAGTCCTTGAATCGAGTCCATGCCTCGTAGAGGGTTTCCCCTTGACGTTGTTGGAACGCCAAGATGTCATTCCTTAGCTTTGTGGTTCTTCCCTGTGGGAAAAATTGAGCTAGGAAGGGAGTGGTGAGATTATCCCAAGAGGTGATGGATCCTGCGGGTAGACGTTCTAGCCATTGACTAGCTTGGTCCCGTAGAGAGAATTGAAAGAGATGTAGTCGGGTAGTCTCTCAAGTGTCAACATCAAGGTTTATGGAATCTACGATCTTAAGGAAATCCTTGAGGTGTTGATTTGGATCTTCGGAACGAAGTCCATGGAATGCACATCCGCTTTGCACCAACCGGATGGTGTCGGATCGCAAGGGAGACACATTGGCTCCTTGGGTGAGCTCAATGGTGTTTCGATAGCCTTAGTGGCTAGGACGGGAGTATTCTCCTAAAGTACGGGCTCTAGGAGGTAGGTTTGGTTGAGGTGGGTTGTTTGGTTGAGGTGGGTTGTTAGGATCAAGGATATTACCACCTTCCATGATGGCGGATGGTAATGGTTACGAACAAAAACACGAAGAAAAAGATAGACTAAAGAAAACCTAGAAAAATAAAAATAAAAATCTCACTAGAAAGGATTCTAACGAGTAGACCTAAGTAAAAATAAAATTTTCAACCTAAACAATAACTATTCCCCGGCAGCGGCGCCAAAAACTTGATGCGTGGGTTTTGCAACCTTTGCACTTAGGTTTTTCCTCTCAAGGGATCTCGAGAGGCTTACAACCCCCACCAGGCAGTGTACCTGACCGATGTAGTATAGTGTAGTGGCAAGTACCGGGGGATTGATCGTTCTCTCGGGGAATAGTGTCGTTAGGCTTGAAAAGCTACTCTAATTAGGTCTAAGGGTTGAGGGATGATTCTTTTTGTATTTTTATGTTTAATGAAAGCAAGTAAAAATCTCGGGTTATAGAGGAGTGGGCGGAATTAGTTGCTAGTCAACTAACCTAAATAACTACTTTTGCAAATAAAATAAAATAACTAGAAAATTAAAGTGGTTGTGAAACTTATATGAGAGAAATATGTGTTTACTTAGATTTCCTTAATCCCTAGCTATCTTTTATATGTTAATTGGTTTATTGTAATTATGTGGATGACGGGTTGTATTCCTTTAAACCATTCGTAGGGCCGTGTACGATCTTCCCTAACTCTATAAGCTCCTACTTCACTCCTATGTCGAGCCGACTAAAAGCTCCTAACATGGGATCATTAGAATTCGCTCATGCATTAAATACAACCAAATAATCTTAGTACACATCCGATTCATGTTTCTTAAGACGTTCAAGAAAGTTACCGTATAGGAGGTTAGCCAGTTTTCTTAAGCCTAACATCGACTTCACCCACTCACAATAATCACAAGCAACCCAACAACATATAATCAATAGCTAGGTTTCATTAGATCTAAGCAAACATAATAAAGACCTAGCCTAGCATGTTAATTGAAGGACAAACATAAGATATAATCACACAATACATAGACATATTGAATGATTTGGAAGAGACTTATCTTCAATTAAGCATCCAAGTTTCAAGGGTGGAAAACCCTCAAAATTACAGTAGAAAAACGAGCTAGGGTTTTGTTCCCAAAGTTGCACACTAATGAATGAAATTTAGAAAAACATATATAGATTTTACATTGTGACGGCGTCAGCTTATAGGGTCTGACGCCGTCACCTCGCCGCCAAACTAAAATTCGGATTGCTCAGATCCACTCTTGACGCCGTCCCCTTGTAATTCTTTCTGGGCCGTCTCCCTTTACCACATAACGTGACGGCCTAGGCGTCACAAAGCGTGACGCCGTCACGTATTAATTTTTCAAAACTTTCTGGGGCGTCTAGTGTAAAAATCATCCTTCACATTGTCAAAGCGTGACGCCGTCACACGATAGAATGTGACGCCGTCAGGTACTGTTTTCAGCATAATTTGAGACTGTCGTTTTCTTCACTTTTATGCTCCAAAAACGTCCAAAATGCTTCCTTTTCCAGATTTCCTCTTCAAAGTACCTAAAATGACAAAAGGAACGATTTAAGGCAATATTTGATCAAATAATTACGGATTAGGGCTTAACTGACCCCCTAAAAGCGTAACACTTTTTGCCTCATCAGACATGCTGTGTTGCAATGAGAGGAGTTGGCTGTTTTTGCCTCCTCTCATAAGTGTGAGTAACCGGTGGAGAGTAGTCAATGGGTGGAACTGTAATTGTGGGTGTGGTTTGGGATACAACTGGGGTTGTTGCATCTTTACATGAGTTTATGGCCCTGCTTTTACTCTTTTTATACTCAGTTTTAGCTTATAGAAGCTTATTACTAATAACTTTTTCAGATTTATAATTTTTCTTACATTTAGGTTTATAAAAAAAATTCCGCAAAGTTTCAAATTTTTCCATAATCATTTACTATTTTTCTTTAATGAATTTCTTTTGAATAGATTTTAATTCATAAAAAATAAATAAAAAGAAAAGAAAAATATTTTTCTTTTTCCTAAAATTTTCTTTTATTATTTAGAACGTAGAAAAACTATTTTCATGCCCGTAGGATTAGTCTAGCTTTATTTTCACTTTTTATTTCGTGCACTTACGTAGTTTTTGAATATTTTTCGCGTTTTTAGAATAGGTTGCGTTTTAAGTTTAGATAGCTTTACGTTATCATTTTATTTGCTCTTTTATATGCTTTTTAATGTAGATTTGCTTTTCGTAGTTATAATTCCCCATATTATCACTTTTTTACCTCCATTCACTTCACGAATCACGAACCAAAAATCAAAGGTTCCATTCACACCTTCGCTGGGACACGACCCGAGAACTTGCATTCGTTACATTTTCTTTGGAAGAACAAATACTTAACTATAACTACATCAAAATTGGCGCCGCTTCCGGGGAGGGTTTGAAGCGAGTTTTTGATTCCCGTTCGTCGATTCGTATTTTGAAGAACCTTCCTTTGGAAGTTATCGGTTTTTGTAAATATTTTCAAAATATAAAAACCAAAAATATTTTCTTTTCAAAATTTGTTTTTCTTTTGTTTTCCATTTCTCTAATTACCAAAACCAAAAAAAATATTTTCTTTTTCAAAATTGGTTTTCACTTTTGTTTTACTTTTATCTTAATTCGTTTTTACATCATAAAAATCCAAAAATAATCTTCTTATCTTGTTATACGTTTAATTCTCCTTCTTTAATCCTCTAAACCGATAATTCTTTCTCTTCTTCCTCTTATGTTTAATTCTAATGGATTCATTTATCCCTTGCGTCGGTTGTGGTGAGCCGCTTTTCGGTTCACCGTGTCCTTGGTGTACGTGCGAAAGGTGTGGTAATGGTATTCAAAACGGAAGTTGTTTGTTTTGTGGTTCGAGTAATTCTTTCACGTATGATCCTAATCCGAATTCGAACAACAACTCTTCAAACTTTTACGACTACCCACCTCATTCAGATTATTCTTCGTACGATCAACGATATTGTGATATATGTGGAGATTCGTTAGATTCGACATCGACATATTGTAAACGGTGTACTTGCGAGAGGTGTGGAAGAAATATTACCGATGGATTTTGTTCGATTTGTGCTTCGGAAGCCGATAACTCATATACTTATGATTTTAACCCGAACTTTTCCAATTATCCTCAAAACGATTTTTATCTCCCTCCTCCAAACTCTTACGAGCAAGAACCGTATTTCAATGATGATTCGTTCCAAAATACATCACATTTCAAAAATTATGGGGAATCATTTGAAAATGTTCATAATGAGAGAATACCATCACAACAACAACACGGTTGTGAGTATTGTAGAGGTCCGCACTTTAGCACCGATTGTCAAACAAGGAATCCGTATCCTTGTGGCAATAATGATTGTCCTTATCATGACCATACTCCACAATACCGAATAACTCCATCACAACCTCAGATCGATATCACTGACATAATTGATCCTGATGCACTTATTGATTTTCTCCAAACCTTATCGGACATTTTGATTCGTAAAGAAAAACAAAACTATGAGGAGAACGGTGAAGATGAACCTTCGATTCCTATTCCTTCTCCGGTGAAGGAAATGGAACGAGAAACCGAGGTGACAAAGGACCCGGTACTTTCCACTAACAATGGAAGTGCTAAATACATCCAACCTACGGTTGTCCAAGAATCTAAGCCCATAATTACTCCTCCTAAACCGTCAAGATTTGATCATAATCTTTCTCGATTTACGGTTAAGAGTTTGTCAAGCATACGTGCTGAGCTTAAAACGATGTCTAAAAAGAACGACTTGCCTCATTTTCATGTTTATCAAGAACAAGAACCCGAGACCATAACGGAAGTGGTGGAAATTCCTAGCTCTCATAGCACACCACTTGTCCCACCTCCGGATTCTTCAAGATGTTCTTCGAGACTTGAATCTATCATCCCCGACTCTTCCCATCCTTCCCTCACACCGGTTGAGGGAAGTGACTCCGATTTGGATGAGATCGATGCCTTTCTTGCTAATAATGATTCTATTTCGACTAATATTGATGATACTTATTTTGATTCGGAGGGAGACATCCTTTTTCTTGAAAATTTATTGAAAGAAGAACCGTTACCTTCTCTCCCTCTGAAGAACACCAACGTTGATGTTATTGTTGAGCCGTCCGATCCTTTGGATCCCGAGCTCAAGGATTCTTTTCCCGATCTTCAAAAACATGATTTTAATACGGCAGAAGAGTTTGAGTTACCTCCTCTTGACAATCCGAATGATGGTGTTGAGATGTTCTCCGATTCCGACGATGATGAATTTTTATCTTGTGGAGACATCGATTATGTGGACGAAGTACCTTCTGAGCTTGTCAGCTTAGAAGAAGAAAATAATGAAGAAAATGACAAATCACGTTCTCACCCTCCGAAGGAAGTTGAATTCAATCCTCCTAAGGATATTGATGACCTTGTTCCAAGGGTTTCCGAAACATTCAATATGACTTTCACAAATCCGTTATTTGATTTCGATTCGGAATTTTCCCTAATTTCAAATAACCCGATCTTCGATATTCCTAGTGATGAGTCCGAAATGGAACCCGAGGTCCAGGATTCATCTCATATGATTGATTCTCTTCACGAGAAGTTCTCCGATGAACTTTCTCATATCATATCTTAATCGGAGAATGATCCTTTTTGTTTTGAGGAAGATCATGACCCGGGAGGAGGAGCACTCTATCATAAGAGTTTGTTTATTCAAGAAACAACCCCAACCCTTCCTCCCGATTTTTTATTTAAAATGAGCTTTAACGAGAATTTTGCTTTTGAAGATGAAATTCTATTCTTTATCAAAATCTTTCTTCCCTTCGTCACATATGATGTGATTTCTCCTCTTCTTCACTCCACCGGGAGTGAGGATACCGTCTTTGACCCCGACACTTCTGTTTTTCGTGCCGGGTGTCCGTTTCATTTGCTCCCCCAAGATTAAGTAAATTCGGGGCGAGTCAAGCTACACGACTCGATAATAAACAAGCGCTTCGTGGGAGGCAACCCATGCTTATCATTTCTATCTTCTTTCTATTTTCTATTTTCTAACAAATAACGTGAGGAGGTGATGCGCGTGGATTGCAACACGCACTACGTTTTACCTCTCGAGGGATCTCGAGAAGCTTGCAATCCCCACCAGGCAGTGTACCTGACCGATGTAGTATAGTGAAGTGGCAAGTACCGGGGGATTGATCGTTCTCTTGTAGACGTTCTAACCACTGACTAGCTTGGTCCCGCAGAGAGAATTGGAAGAGACGTAATTGGGTAGTCTCTTGAGTGTCAACATCAAGGTCTATGGAATCTACGATCTTAAGAAAGTCCTTGAGGTGTTGATTTGGATCTTCGGAATGAAGTCCATGGAATGCACATCCGCTTGGAACCAACCGGATGGTGTCGGATCGCAAGGGAGACACATTGGCTCCTTGGGTGAGCTCAATGGTGTTTCGATAGCCTTGATGGCTAGGACGGGAGTATTCTCCTAAAGTACGGGCTCTAGGAGTTGGGTTTGGTTGTGGTGGGTTGTGTGGTTGAGGTGGGTTGATGGGATCAAGGATGTTACCACCTTCCATGATGGCGAATGGTAATGGTTACGAACAAAAACACAAAGAATAAGATAGACTAAAGAAAACCTAGAAAAATAAAAATAAGAATCTCAATAGAAAGGATTCTAATGAGTAGACCAAAGTAAAAATAAAATGTTCAACCTAAACAATAACTATTCCCCGGCAGCGACGCCAAAAACTTGATGCGTGGGTTTTGCAACCAATGCACTTAGGTTTTACCTCTCAAGTGATCTTGAGAAGCTTACAACCCCCACCAGGCAGTGTACCTGACCGATGTAGTATAGTGAAGTGGCAAGTACCGGGGGATTGATCGTTCTCTCGGGGAATAGCGTCGTTAGGCTTGAAAAGCTACTCTAATTAGGTCTAAGGGTTGAGGGATGATTCTTTTTGTATTTTTATATTTTATGAAAGCAAGTAAAAATCTCGGTTTTGGAAGGAGTGGGCGGAATTAGTTGCTAGCCAACTAACCCAAATATCTACTTTTGCAAATAAAATTAAATAACAAGAAAATTAAAGGTTGTGAAACTTATAAATGAGAGATATGTGTTTACTTAGATTTCCTTACTCCCTAGCTATCTTTTATATGTTAATTGGTTTGTTTTGATTATGTGGATGACGGGTTGTGTTCCTTTAAACCATTCGTAGGGCCGTGTACGATCTTCCCTAACTCTATAAGCTCCTACTTCACTCCTATGTCGAGCCGATTTAAGCTCCTAACATAGGATCATTAGAATTCGCTCATGCATTAAATGCAACCAAATAATCGTAGTACACATCCGATTCATGTTTCTTAAGACGTTCAAGCAAGTTATCGTATAGGAGGTTAGCCAGTTTTCTTAAGCCTAACATCGACTTCACCCAACCATAATAATCACAAGCAAACCAACAACATATAATCAATAGCTAGGTTTCATTATATCTAAGCAAACACAATGAAAACCTAGCCTAGCATGTTAATTGAAAGACAAGCGTAAGATATAATCAAACAACACATAGACATATTGATTAATTTGAAAGAAGACTTATCTTTAATTAAACATCAAGGTTTCAAGGGTGAAAAACCCTTAAAAATACTGTAGAATACGAGCTAGGGTTTTTCCCAAAAGTTTCACACTAATGAATGAAAATTAGAAAAGTATATATATATTTTACAATCTCACGGCGTCACGTTCTAGTGCGTGATGCCGTCACCTCACCGCCAAACTTATATTCGGATTGTTCAGATCTCATTCTGACGCCGTCCCTCTTTAAACTTCTCTGGGCCGTCTCTCTTTATGCTATAACGTGACGGCCTAGGTCCAATTACACGTGACGCCGTCACCCTTTAAATCTTCAAATCTTTCTGGGGCGTCTGGTGTAAAAATCATCCTTCATTTGTCAAAGCGTGACGCCGTCAGGTACTATTTCCAGCATATTTTGAGACTTTGTCGTTTTCTTCACTTTTATGCTCCAAAAACGTCCAAAATGATTCCTTTTCCAAAATTCCTCTTCAAAGTACCTAAAATGACAAAAGGAACGATTTAGGGCAATATTTGATCAAATAATTATGGATTAGGGCTTAAATGGCCCCCTAAAATCAGTACACTTTTCGGTTCATCACATACAACCATCACAGATCAATAACCAAGCCTCACTTGTTTTTTTTATACTAATAGCAAAAGATAGAACAAAACAAGGTTGCCTCATTCTTCTTGTCATTCGGTTTAAACTAATATCAAGAACAAGAAAACAAAAATGATCTCAGATTCGTGTGGCTATAAACCAAAATCTTTAAAAGAATTTAACACGTTTTCATCATTGATCTTGTTGAAGCCTAAACTTCTTTTGATACTATCCGATTCACAAAGAAAGAACAATACCTAAAGTTTCCATACTCTCTTTTCAGTCGGTTTGAACAAAAACAAAAACAAGAAACAAATAAAACGTACCTTGGATTTATTTCTTTCTCGTTGGCATACAAGACCAGGTAGATACAAAGGGATGGTGCCATGTTTTTTGGAAGCTATGTTGGGTTTGAGACAGAGAGAAGTTTTTGGCTGCGTATTTTGTTTGTGAAAGATTAGGGTTAAGTGAGATTGTTTAGTCTTATATAGTCCGAATAGTTAGGGTAAAGTTTATTTTGATTAATCTTGGGCTGGTAAGTCCATCAAGGGGACGTGGTGTATATTTTTCTCTTGGGCTGCCGTTTTCATTATTTTCAATTGGGCCGTGTGAATGAAACCTGGTTGTAAGATTTGTGTAAACTAATTCACGTTGGACTGCTATGATATACAAGGGATAAAGTGCTTGAATTTCTATCTTAGGTTGTGGCTCACTAATTTACTTACAGGTAATTGTTGAATTATTGAGTATGGACTACGGTTTTGAGTGATCTTCAAAGTACGTGATTGAGCAGTATCTTGGGTTGTGATATTTTCGGGCTTATTGGATATAACTACGGAGTTTTCTTCTGATTTCGATGAACGTTGTCTAAAATTCACTGTCACTTGTCTACTCCACCACTCATACTCACTTCAACCAACCTTAATCAATTATTCGGTGTCTCACGGTTTCTTCTTGATTTTGTAAAATCCCGCGAAAGAAACGATTTCTCGGTTTAAATCATAGAATTGTAAAATCCCGTGAACGTTCACAACATGTCAAACTCTTCAGATTCAGTCATATCTGAGATACTCATATTGTACGACATGTTTGATAGCCATAAGATTTCCGACAAAGTACAATAGACTAACAGTATTGAGTCTGATATTGTTAGAATGGAATCTTTGTGTTCTAATTCGCAAGAGAGAGAACTTCAACAGCCACAACAAGTGCTTCACAATGCAGATGAAAGCTGCATAGAATGTTTTCTACAACTTCATTCACACCTCTCGGTACTTTTAGAGGGAACTGGATTCAAGATGGGATTCGAACGTGCATTTGCAACATTCTTTGGTCAAGATGTTTGGTATGTGCTTAAACACATAACTTTTATTTGCCAAAACCCGACCAAAAACACCAAAAACTAACGAATAATTGCCAAATATATGTGTTTTTGTGTTTTTATGCATGCAGGTAAGATAACATGAGAAAAGGACAAAAACCGGGCCAAAATTACCAAAAACGAGCACGAGATATGGAATTAGTCAAAGGCCAGAGCCGGGATGCTAAAAAGTCAAAGAAAGCCCTGAAGTTTCAAGAGTTGACAAATTTGGTCCCTAAAAGATAATCATGAAGAAATTACATCAAAGGCCCTCCAAGTATTCAAGATGTCAAGATTAGTCCTTGGAATGAGAATTCAAAAATTGGCAGAATTGCCCCTTGCAAAATCAGAAATTACAAAGTTAGTCCCTTTGATTCACTAAACCTTATACCGGATCAATCTATACCTATACACCCTTAACCCATAATAATAAACTAAATCCAATCCAAATACCCTAACACACCACCAGGCCCATCCTATCACTACTAGCCCACACACCCTCTTAGTTATACCCGACCCAAAAACAAATCAAAATATAATAAATAAACCCAAATGCCCATACGCGCCTTACCCCTTTTTACTGTGCATCTCCCTCACCCCTTCACCCCTGTAAATCCAAAATTAACCTCGTATACCTCTGGAACCTTCTGCCAATTTGTCACATCACCTCCACGTGGCTAAATAGAGCATCCTCATTGGCTGGAACACGCTAGAGAATGATCCAAGGGCTAGAAGAACCTGGAGAATGATGGAATGGATAAGGGTGATTAATTCAAGAATTTTCGAGATGGGATTGGAATCTAAGGGCGAGATAAGCTTCTGGAAAGCTTCTGGCATCTTCCACCACCGCCTTTGTCAGCTATAAAAGGAGTCCCCTAGTTCCAGTTTGAGAGTGTAGAATTTTAGGGATCATCCAGCTTTTAGTTTATGCTCTTTGTAATCTAGCTCTTTATAAGTTGTAATCTGCTTTCAGTTTAATAAAAATAGTTTTACTTTACTTTCTTGTTAATCCATTTCAAATACTTTTCAATTCTAGCAAAAATCTCTTATAAAGTACTTAAGTTCCTGTTTCTATAAGCTTATTTAAGTTCTTTTGAGTTTTATTTAGAAGCTATTTCTGCATAGTTTAAAAAAAAAAAAAAAAAAAAAAAAAAAAAAAAAAAAAAAAAAAAAAAAAAAACAAACAAACAAACAAACAAACAAACAAACAAACTTTGCTTAAGGGGAAATAAGCTCTTACAAGCTCATCACCCTTCTGATAAGCTCACAAAACTTCTCCATAGTTTCTGTGAGCCTATCTCATTAGTCTACACTCATTTCACTTTGCATCTCCATTTCAAGTAAGTCTCCATTCTCATTTTAGTTTCTGCATTTTTTTACATTAGCTTAATACCTATTACTTATAGCTTATCATTGCATTAGTAGCCTATTTAAGTTGTGTATGTGCTTATATGTAGAAGTTTTCATGTCCTAGACTTAGGTTATCATCTTACTGCCTCAACTTAGTGGAAATTGCATTTTCATTTTCTTAGTGTTGTTTGCTGTTCTTCTTGGTTCCATTAGCTCTAATAGTGATTAGGTAATCTGTGTAGGCCATAAAATTGTAGGATATAAGCTTAAAAATCATAGGTGTAGTATAAACTAGCTTATTAAGGTGTGTTTGGATTAACCTGGTTCTGTGTGTTTCTGGCCTTAATCTGTTTGTTTCTCTGCATGTTAGGATCATATTAGGTTAATAGTAGTCATAGCAGTCCTCTCTTTGGTCACTTAAATACAAGAAAGTAAAAATCCACAATAAACTTACAAATCTGTTGCATATGTAACCTGTAGCAGCTAGGATCTTGCCAATTGATAGAAATTAGTTGCATTTAGGATAATTATACTCAACATTAGCTTAATATATCATTGAGTTTAAGTTTGAATCAGTAGAAATCCACCTTAGTCAAAATTAGGTTACAATCAAATAAGTCAAGATAGGGTAAAACTGTCTCAATAGGACTTGTTCTAGGGGTATTTTAGGTAGACATTAGGCTTCTAAATTGCATAAGCTTGCTTCTGAGGTTAGTTTACATAGCATAGATTACATATAATCATTTTCAAGTGATTCCAACAACATTCACTAGCTTAAATTTGGTCTTGAATTCTGTCCCAACTCTGTTTCAGCAGCAATAGTAGGTTTTGAACACCTGTACTAGGGTTCAATTAGGGTCCAATTGGTGTCTAGAAATTAGGGCTTTTAGGTTTTTAGGCTTCTCTGGTAGGCTATCTATCTTTTTCCCCCCTTTGGTTGCAGTAATTAGCTCTCTAAGTGCTTAAAAATAAGCTAGCAATAGTGTCCCTAGGCCCTAGAATCTGTCCAATAGTGCAACTGCTTATGTACTTTTTCTTAGTGCTTTTCCAGCTTATTTAGGTTGCTTTGTGCTTATTTAAGTTGTTATAACCCTCTGTGAACCTTTGGTGCATAATTGTTGAGAATTGCTTATAAATAAGCTCTTATCAAACTGCTTATTGTGTCCAAAGTGCTTATTAGGGTTTTATTTTTATAAATTTTTATTTTTCCTAGTCTTAAAATAATATTTTAGATTTCCCTGAAAAATTTCATAATTTTCCTAGGTCATTTAGTATTTATTTTAATTAAAACTAGTTTTAAAGTATTTTTAAATCCTTTTTAATTAATAATAATTCATAAAAAAAATCCAAAAATATTTTTTAGTTTTAAAATTAGTTTTAGGTTATTTTATAATTATAAAATTTAAAGTTTTATTTTTCTAGCTTTATTTTATATTAAATAGTATTTTAGTATAATTTAAATAGTTAAAAATAGTTTTTAATTAATAATAATTAAATAAAAAGTTAAAATAATATTTTTCTTTTTCCTAAAATTTTCTTTTGTCATTTAGAACGTGGAAAATCATTTTCATCCCCTTAGGAGTAGTAATACTTTAAATTCACTTTTTATTTTGCGCGTTGATGTTTATTTTACGTTTTAGTTACGTTTTTAGGATTTAATTACGTGTTAGGTTTACGTGCTTTCTTATTTTTGCATTTTTATTNTTAAAAATAGTTTTTAATTAATAATAATTAAATAAAAAGTCAAAATAATATTTTTCTTTTTCCTAAAATTTTCTTTTGTCATTTAGAACGTGGAAAATCATTTTCATCCCCTTAGGAGTAGTAATACTTTAAATTCACTTTTTATTTTGCGCGTTGATGTTTATTTTACGTTTTAGTTACGTTTTTAGGATTTAATTACGTGTTAGGTTTACGTGCTTTCTTATTTTTGCATTTTTATTTTCTCGTAGTGTAATTTAGCTTAGGGTTCCCCATAAACCCCGCACATTCACTTCACGACTCACGATCACGAACCAACGAGCTCCATTTAAGCCTTCGTTGGGAAATACGACCCGGGGATACATATTTACCGCTGCTATCCTCGGAAGATATACTACTATATATATACTATATATATATTGTTGTTGTATCAAATTTTTGGCGCCGTTGCCGAGGAAGGCTTGAAACGAGTGCGTCGATTCTGTTCGTTGTTTTTGTGATTTGAAGATCCTTCCTCCCCGGAAGTTACTTATTTTCGTTATATTATAAAAATACAAAAATAGAATAAACAAAAACACTTTTCCTAAAGTGTTTTCATAAAATCCAAAAATAAAATAAACATCCTCACTTTCTTTGAAAGTGTTGTAAACCGTGCCCAAATAACCAACAAAACAAATCGTGAAATTAGTCGTTAGTTGGATTACTTTGAGATTACAACCGAATAAACGAGGAATACGGAAGTCTTGACATTAAATTGTAGACTGAAGAGGACGGGTTTTTAAGCATCTACGGAGCACCTTTGTCCTCCCGCCTCGCCGCGCGTAATTTCAAGGGAAACGGTTACGGTTAACGTAGTGGTTACCAAAAAATAAAATAAAAGTAGTTTTTGTTGTTGTTTTCTTTGTTTTGCTTTAATACTTAAAAAACCCAAAAATAATTTTAACCTCAAAGTTGTTTTTCATTTCTTTTGATTTTCGTTTTTTTTTCGGTATATGAACACCCGTTCTTCATCAAACGACTTACTTTCTCCACTATCGAATCCCGAGCGAATTATCCGTCAAAACAATCGTATTCCTTTCCCAACCGTTGAGGAATGAACAATAACGGTCAAAATGTTGTACCCCCGCCGGTGTGTGGTGCACAACAAAACGGGATCCTTCCAGTGGGACCCCAACCTGTTTATGATTTACTTCCGATGAAAGAACAACTCCAATCACCCTTCCAAGGTGTTAGGAGAGCCATCGTGATTCCCGATATCACCGCAAACCAATTTGAAATTAATCACGGGTTACTCAATCTTATCACGGGTATATCCTTTAACGGTTTTGATAACGAAGATCCTTATGTTCACATTAGGAATTTCACCGACATTGCGGAAACAATTAAGATCAATCAAGTTCCTTATGATGTGGTTAAGATGAAATTGTTTCCCTTTTCGATCAAAGGAGCAGCCCGGACTTGGTTAGAAAAGGAACCACCGAACTCAATTCATACTTGGAATGATCTAGCTAACAAGTTCATCAATCATTTCTATCCTCCTTCCAAAACTTCTAATCTCCGAACTCAGATTTTCCGATTCCAACAAGGTTTTGATGAATCATTTAGCGAAGCATGGGATAGATTTAAGGATTTGCTCGAAAAATGTCCTAATCACGGGTTCTCCGACTTGCATCAGATCGATACTTTCTATAATGGATTGAATCCCGCTGATCAAGATTCTTTCAATGCTGCTGCGGGTGGAAATTTGTTGTCTAGAAACACTCAAGAAGCTTTCACCATCATTGAAAACAAAGCAAAAGTGAGGAGTTCTAGATGCAAAACCCAAGTCTCGAGTACTAGTAGCAAATCTAATGACGATGTGATGAATGCTCTTGCGACTCTTACCAAACAAATTGGTCTTCTCGTCAAAGAAAAAGAAAAACCGGCCCAACCCGTTCACGCTATTAACCCAAGTTATGAGACTTGCGGTGGCCCACATCCGTATTACGAGTGCCCAGCCTCCGGTGGCTACACTCAAGAGAATGTTTATGCTGCAAATACGGGAGGTAACGTTTACCAACCACAGGAGACCGTAATCTCCTCAGCTACCGTTCTAACAACTACCTTGGACCACCCGGTTTCAACAACCCGAACCCAAATGTGCTTAATAAGAATAATCAACCAAATCAGAATCAATCTAGGGTTAATCATGGTTTTACTAATCAAAATCAGGGTAATTTCAATCAATCACAAAATCGGGGTTTTCAAAATCAGGGAAATTTTCAAGGCCCGAATCAAGGGAATTTTTATCAAAATCAAGGAAATTTTAATTATGGAAATCAAGGGAATTTTCAAGGAAATTATCAGAATGCTAACCAAGGGAATTTTAATCATGGGAATTTTCAAAATTATGGGAATTTTAATCAAGGAAATTATGCTAATCAAGGTCAAGGCTTTCAAAATAATCCGGGTTAAAATTTCTTTCAAAATCAAAATGCTGCTCAAAATCTACCACCCTCGGATGAGATACTTAGACAACTTGTGCTTCAAAATCAGAATTTAATAAAAACTCAGGATATTTTGGCTAAAGAAGTGGTTGAAATTAAGAAACGTTTAAATGATCGACCCTCGGGCTCGGGTACTTCTTCTACTCTCCCAAGCAATACGATCGCCAACCCGAGGGGCGATGCTAAGGCAATCACGACTCGTAGTGGTGTTAAGTATGATGGACCCACGGCTCCGACTCCGACGCCGACTCCCGTTTCTTCTTCCATTCTCCTAAGGTAGTCGACCGTGAAACCGAGGCGACAAAGGATACGGAACTTCCTACCAACAACGGAAGGACCGAAGACATCCAACCTCCGGTTGTCCAACCATCTAAACAAAAAGAGAAAGTCGTTTGTGATCAAGAAATTCCCGTTAAGACCAAACTTCCTTATCCGTCTAGACTCACTGAACAAAAGCTCCGTGACAAAAATCAACAACAAATGGAGAAGTTCTATCAGATTTTCCAAGATATACAGTTCGGTATCAGTCTCGCGGATGCTATTCTTCTAATGCCAAAGTTTGCGTCTATGATTAAGAGCTTATTGACTAATAAAGATAAATTGTTCGAAATGACCAAAACACCCTTGAATGAACACTGCTCAGCGGTTCTCCTTAAGAAGCTTCCCGAAAAGCTCGGAGACCCCGGCAAATTCTTGATCCCTTGCAATTTCCCGGGTATGGTTCAATGCTTCGCCCTGGCCGATCTCGGTGCTAGCATTAACCTTATGCAATTATCCATCTGGAAGAAACTTTCACTTCCCGAGCTCACCCCGACGTGCATGACTCTTGAGCTCGCGGATCGTTCTACTTCTCATCCTCTCGGTATAGCCGAAGACGTTTTCGTGAACGTTGGAAAGTTCCACTTCCCTGCCGATTTTGTGATTGTCGATTTCGATGCTGATCCACGGGTTCCTCTCATTCTCGGGAGAGGATTCCTAAGGACGGTCCGCGCGTTAATTGATGTTTACGATAAAGAGATCACCCTCCGAGTTGGAAATGAAGCCGTTACGTTTAATCTCGATCAAACCGCGAGATACTCCTCTAACTACGATTGCATGTCCGTAAACCGAATTGATATCCTCGATATTGCTTCGGAGGAGTATTCTCAAGAACTTCTCGGTTTTTCTAACAATGCTTCGAGTGGCAATCCCACTCCTTCTTCTCAACCAATCATTTCCGATTCGTCCCCGTCCCTCACTCCGTTTGAGGGAGGTGATTTCTTCTTGAAAGATGTCGATGACTTTCTTGCTATTGATACATCATCTTCACCGAAAGTTGATGATTCTTATCTCGATCCGGAGGGAGACATCCTTTTGCTTGAAAAATTGTTGAATGAAGATCCGTCTCCGCCTCTCCCTCCGAAGGACCTTTACGTCGAAGAAGTAAAAGAAGTTAAGCCGTCCAACGAAAATCCTCCGGAGCCCGAGCTCAAGGATTTACCTCCTCATCTCGAATACGCTTTCTTGGAAGGAACCGACAAACTTCCCGTTATCATCTCTAAAACCCGAAAAATGAGGAGAGGAACCGACTCTTAGACGTGCTTAAGAAGCATAAGAGTGCCATCGCTTGGCAAATTTCCGATATAAAGGGCATAGACCCTCGTTTCTGCACTCATAAGATCTTACTCGAAGAGAATTCTAAGCCCTCCGTCCAACAACAAAGACGGGTTAACCCAAAAATTCACGATGTTATCAAAAACGAAGTTATCAAATTACTCGATGCCGGTATGATTTATCCAATCTCCGATAGTTCATGGGTTAGCCCGATCCATTGTGTTCCGAAAAAGGGAAGTATGACCGTTGTTACGAATGACGATAATGAGTTAATTCCCACACGTCTCGTCACGGGATGGAGAGTGTGTATCGATTATAGGAAACTCAACGAAGCTACTCGTAAAGATCATTTTCCGCTCCCATTTATGGATCATTAGAGCGATTAGCGGGAAATGAATTCTATTGTTTTCTTGATGGCTTTTCCGGTTACTTTCAAATTCCTATAGACCCACAAGATCAGGAAAAGACCACTTTCACGTGCCCTTAAGGAACGTTCGCTTATCGCCGTATGCCTTTCGGCTTATGCAATGCTCCAGCACGTTCCAAAGGTGCATGATGGCCATATTCCATGACATGGTCGAGAAAACCATGGAAGTCTTCATGGACGATTTCTCGGTTTATGGAGATTCGTTTTCCTCGTGCCTTTCCCATTTAGAAAAGATGCTTAAACGATGTGAAGATACTAACTTAGTCCTAAATTGGGAAAAGTGTCATTTCATGGTTAAGGAGGGCATTGTCCTAGGCCATAAAATCTCTAAGTCCGGAATCGAGGTAGATCGTGCTAAAGTCGACGTCATCGCAAAGTTACCTCATCCTACTACCGTCAAAGGAATTCGTAGTTTCCTAGGTCATGCCGGTTTTTACCGACGATTCATCCAAGACTTTTCTAAGATACCCCGGCCTCTGACCCATCTTCTAGAAAAAGACGCTCCATTTATCTTCTCGAATGAATGCATCGAAGCCTTCAATACTCTCAAAATAAAATTAACGGAAGCTTCGATATTAGTTGCCCCCGATTGGGACTTACCTTTTGAGCTTATGTGCGATGCTAGCGATTATGCCATCGGGGCGGTCTTGGGGCAACGTAAGACCAAATATTTTCAGCCGATACACTATGCTAGCAAAACAATGACCGACGCTCAATCTCACTACACGACCACCGAAAAAGAGATGTTACCCGTTGTTTATGCCTTCGAGAAATTTGACCGTATCTTGTTCTATCTAAGACCATAGTGTACACCGACCACTCGGCTTTAAAATATCTACTTGCAAAACAAGACGCTAAACCACGGTTACTCCGTTGGGTTCTCCTCCTCCAAGAGTTTAATGTTAAGATTAAAGATAAGAAAGGAGCCGAAAACCTAGCTGCCGATCATCTTTCCCATTTAGAAAATCCCTATCAAAGTGATCTCGAGAACAAGGAAATCACCGAGACATTCCCCCTCGAGACACTTGGGATGTTATCTCACGATTCTAGTACCCCATGGTTCGCCGACTTCGCTAATTACCATGCGGGGAATTTCATTAGGAAAGGAATGTCATCCCAACAAAAGAAGAAATTCTTTAAAGACGTTAAGCATTATTTCTGGGACGACCCCTACTTATTTAGAGTATGTGCTGACCAAGTGATTCGACGATGCGTTCACGGCAAGGAAGCCGCCGACATTCTTATGGCATGCCACAATGGACCCACGGGGGGACATCATGGTGCCAACTACACCGCAAAGAAAGTATTTGACTCCGGTTTCTATTGGCCAATGATTTATCGTGACGCACATGACTTAGTGAAATCCTGTGATTCGTGCCAACGTCAAGNTGTGCTGACCAAGTGATCCGACGATGCGTTCACGGCAAGGAAGCCGCCGACATTCTTATGGCATGCCACAATGGACCCACGGGGGGACATCATGGTGCCAACTACACCGCAAAGAAAGTATTTGACTCCGGTTTCTATTGGCCAATGATTTATCGTGACGCACATGACTTAGTGAAATCCTGTGATTCGTGCCAACGTCAAGGAAAAATATCTCAAAAAGACGAAATGCCTCAAAATGCTATACAAGTTTGTGAGATTTTTGACGTCTGGGGCATCGATTTTATGGGACCGTTCCCATCGTCTAGAGGAAATAAGTATATACTCGTGGCCGTCGATTACTTGTCAAAATGGGTTGAAGCAAGAGCGCTCCCCACCAATGATGCCCGAGTCGTTGTTAAGTTCTTAAAGAGCCTATTTGCCCGATTTGGAACTCCTCGTGCTATTATAAGTGATCGCGGTACCCACTTCTGTAACGATCAATTCGCAAAAGTCATGCTCAAATACGGAGTTACCCATCGTCTTTCTACCGCGTATCACCCACAAACTAGCGGTCAAGTTGAAGTGTCCAATCGAGGTCTTAAGCGTATCTTAGAGAGAACCGTAGGTGAACACCGATCCTCATGGGCCGACAAATTAGATGATGCATTATGGGCTTTCCGTACCGCTTACAAAACCCGCATCGGGTGTACTCCTTATAGGTTGGTGTATGGAAAGGCTTGCCACTTGCCCATTGAGTTAGAACATAAAGCCTATTGGGCCTTAAAACATGCTAATTTTGATTTAAAGACCGCGGGAGATTACCGTAAAATTCAATTGAATGAACTTACCGAACTCCGTGATCAAGCCTATGAGAATTCTTTAATTTACAAAGAGAAAACTAAGAAGATCCATGATGCTAAAATCAAAGATCGAGTCTTTAACGTTGGTGATCAAGTTCTTCTCTTTAATTCTCGACTTAAGATTTTCTCGGGCAAGCTCAAAAGCCGTTGGTCTGGCCCATTCACCGTTGTCCAAGTTTTCGCTTATGGTACTGTAGAATTAAAACCCGACGGACCAAATTTTAAGGTGAACGGTCATAGGCTTAAACATTATTTTGGAGGGGACATACCATCCATGGTTGTCCCGGATCTCCAAACTTTCCCTAAGGACAACTAAATTCAGGGATCGAGTCAAGCTACGTGACTCGGTAAATAAAAACAAAGCGCTTCGTGGGAGGCACCCCATGCTTATCCTTTTTATCTTTTTCCTTTTATTTTCTTTCACTAATGAATAACCATGAGGAGGGTTCCCTCTTCCATTTTCTTGTGTTTGTTTTGCGCTTGTGTTTTATGTCCAGATAGCCCAAAAATGAAGACTCTCGTGCTCGTCGTGCTTGTCCTTTCTCCACTCGAGTCTCATTTTTCGATGCTTCTCTCATATCCTAATCGTTTCGACTAACGTTTATCTATTTGGCATACCTAATTGTTGACATAAATAATGCGTAAAAACGTTATTTATATTTTTCGATATCTCTACGTTTTGATGACCACAAATGGAAAATCATTAAACGTAAGATTACTATGTAAACAAGTATTCAGCTAGTTTATATCACTATATCCAACTTAATCACTTAAGGTATGAATAAACAAGTGCTTAATACATCTCATGATCAAAGGGGTATTTAATTAATTAATACAAAGTTTATTTAATATTATATATTTTTGAAAAACAATTTTGGTAATAAAGAAAAATGTTTTAATCATACTAAATATATGAATTCAAATTTTTAACCAAAATCAGTTAGTTTTTCACCAAATAAACTTTCCCCACAAAAAGACAAAGAATCTGGCCGTTACAGTAGGCCGGCCCCCTTAATTATAAAGGGCGGACCCCTTAATTTTAAGGGGGCCGGCCATGAATTAAGGGGACCGGCACGCTCCTTGTGTCAGATTTTGTCAGAATTTTTCCCCTATAAATACCACCTTAAATCTGGTATTTTTCCTCACCTTTTGCACGAAAATTTCAGATCTCAAATCTCTCTAAACATCCTCCAAAACCCTTTGATCATTAGATTACTAATCCTTGTTTCAAGTGATTCAATCCCTTCACATCCATCCTCATTCAAAGTGCAAAAGAAGAATACTCCTTCAACAAACAAAGCTCAAGAAGTATTGTAGTGTAGTTGTGTATATTGTGTACATTATTTGTATAGTTGTGTTGTGCTTGTAATAAGTAGTGTAGAGAGAAGTAGAAGTTGTGTAGGGAGAAGAAGAAGTAGTGTAGTGGTGTGAAGTTGTGACGAAGTCGTGGTGTGCTCAAGTTGTGAAGAAGTTGTGTTGTGTTGTGAGATTGGTTCTAGCTAGAATTAGAACCCGACATCTAGCTTTGTGTCGTTAAGCCGGTGTAAGCGAAAGTTGTGTAAGGTTTCTCCGCCACAAGGGAGTTTGTTGACATAGTGAAGAAAACTCTCGAGTAGCTGACTCGGGGAGTGGAGTAGGAACAAGGAAGGTGTCCTTCTAGCCGAACCACTATTAATCCTTGTGTTGTGGTTTGATCTTTCTAACTCTTCTCATTCATTACTTATTTACTTATACTATAGTAGCTTAGTTAGTTAGTAATATATATTTGTTCATATAGTGCAAGTCTTGAATTCACATAAACTAGAATCGAAGTTTTTTAAAACAAACTTGTTTTCATAAATTTTAAAACGGACGTAAAACTATTCAACCCCCCCCCCTTCTAGTTTTCCACACTAATAAACGGCCTTAGATTTACGTAGGTTACCCTTACCTTTGAAACATTGAGGACAATGTTTCATTTTAGTCTGGGGGTGAATCTTTCAATTCGATTTTTACCTTGCATTTTGCCGAGTACTCACGCAACCCCGTTTTTCCGAAAAATTTTAATGAAAAAAAAAAGCACAAAAAAATGAGAAAAATTTTAAAAATTACAAAAATATAATAAGTTTTGACATAATGTTGACTTTTCCGCTGGTGAGAGTAGGAATAAAATTTTGACTTGATCGGGCGTGTTGAGCCCTAGCTTGTTCCCTTAACCAATTATAATCCATAAGCTCGTGCTAGTCTCTTACACAATGAGCTAGAAAACGTGAATTCTTATCCTAGAGTTTGCAAGTTCCCGTAATTGACTTTATATACGCGCGGCTTGATTATAAGGCTAAGCATCCGCGGATCTCATTATTTGAGATTTTAAATTTGCGGAGAACGAGAAATGATAGAGTTTACTTAGAAGTTAGATGTTAAACGTGGAGTAGTTGGTTCTCTTTAGAGCTCATCGAAGCTACTTGTGGCCTTTCACTCCCATAAGCTTGTTTCACCCCTTATAATAGAAATTTAGATTTAATTAAAGGTGTACGATTTTGGGTGAAGGGTTAATACACAAAAAAGTTACTAAACTTTACAAAAAAGTTCGCCTAAGTTACTGAACTTTCATTTTGTTCACTTAGGTTACTGAACTATGAAACTTTTTTCACTCAGGTTACTGAAGTTATAAAAATATACTTTTTCAGGTTACTTAACTTTGAAACTTTGTTCAATCAGGTTACTAAACTTATCAAAAAATATATGCTCATGTTACTCGGACTAAGACTGAATTTTCGAGTGTATGTTTCCCGAAAGTTCAGTAACCTAAGTGAACAAAATGAAAGTTCAGTAACTTAGGCGAACTTTTTTGTAAAGTTTAGTAACTTTTTTGTGTATTAACCCTTTTGGTGAAACTTAGTTTGTAGTCCTTGCCAAAAGAATCCTTGCTTATGAAAGTTGGGTACACATCAAGGTACTGCCATCGTCACGGTGTAATAGACTATTCCATCTTGCCGGCTCGCAACCGATGTTGGGATTGTTATAAAAGCCGTAGGACTTGGGATTTGGCAAAATAAATGAAAAATAATATATAATAATAATCCAAAGCCAAAACGTTTTCTACATCTTGCCGGTTCGCAACTGATGTTGTAGACTTCTAAAAAGGCGGAGGAAATACCCAAGGTCATAATAAGACTATTACATCTTGCCAGTTCGCAGCCGATGTTGTGATTGTTGTAAAAGACCAAAGGCAAATACGTTAATGTGCATAATAATAAATAATAATGCCAAATCTTGACTCCGGGGGGGTCCTAATAAAAGCTTCTGTCTCTGGACTCGTAGTTGAGTTGTTTCGGTCGCCAATAAAAGGGACACTTCCCAAAATCGTGTTAAATCAGAGACCTTGATGTGGACCTCATTTTTATGGGCAACGGTTCTCCAGGGAAGAATTAGAAACTACTTAGCGTCTAAATCCTAAGCCTTTATCGGACTAATAATTATAAAAACGAGGAAATGAAGAAATTCATTATCCCACCAAAAATAAAATAATTAGAGGAAAATAGGAATATGGGAGTAAATGGTAAATATGATCACAAGTAACTTCCATGGGTAGTGTTAGCATCTAACTTGTAAATAAACAATGATTTCGTTTTTACGCTTGGCTTGGGAACTTGTGAAAAATCAGGGACGATGAATTTTATCCGTACTGTCACTTCTCTCTGAGTCGTGTTTCTACTCTATGATCCTAAAAGTTATCCCTAGGATAATGAAAAGTTAACATACCGTCACCCGAATAAAGTTAGGATGTAAATATATAGATAATAAAATAAGTAGGATAACCGGGGCATTTTTGGAATTTAAAATTTAGTAGTCTCTTTTGAACATTTTGCTACTTTCAAAGTTAGTAAAAAGAGATGAGGAATTTTAGGTTTTAAAAATGTGAGCTCATAACATTGCGTGAGGACACGACAATATCTTAGTCTGGGGGATTTTGGTATGTGCTTAAACACATACCNCCGGGGCATTTTTGGAATTTAAAATTTAGTAGTCTCTTTTGAACATTTTGCTACTTTCAAAGTTAGTAAAAAGAGATGAGGAATTTTAGGTTTTAAAAATGTGAGCTCATAACATTGCGTGAGGACACGACAATATCTTAGTCTGGGGGATTTTGGTATGTGCTTAAACACATACCTTTTATTTGCCAAAACCCGACCAAAAACACCAAAAACTAACGAATAATTGCCAAATATATGTGTTTTTATGTTTTTATGCATGCAGGTAAGATAACATGAGAAAAAGACAAAAACCGGGCCAAAATTACCAAAAACAAGCACGAGATATGGAATTAGTCAAAGGCCGGAGCCGGGATGCTAAAAAGTCAAAGAAAGCCCTGAAGTTTCAAGGGTTGACAAATTTGGTCCCTAAAAGATAATCATGAAGAAATTACATCAAAGGCCCTCCAAGTATTCAAGATGGACAAGATTAGTCCTTGGAATGAGAATTCAAAAATTGGCAGAAATGCCCCTGGCAAAATCAGAAATTACAAAGTTAGTCCCTTTGATTCACTAAACCTTATACCGGATCAATCTATACCTATACACCCTTAACCCATAATAATAAACTAAATCCAATCCAAATACCCTAACACACCACCAGGCCCATCCTATCACTACTAGC